>CAUYPK010017811.1:0-23493 GCA_963574355.1 Loris lydekkerianus | reverse complement strand
TGGATTCTGTTTGTTAGGATCTTGTTGAATATTTTTGCATCTATATTCATTAGTGATATTGGTCTATAATTTTCTTTTCTTGTTGGGTCTTTTCCTGGTTTGGGGATCAGGGTGATGTTTGCTTCATAGAATGTGTTGGGTGGTCTTCCTTCTTTTTCTACATTTTGGAACAGGTTGAGTAATATAGGAACTAGTTCCACTTTAAAAGTTTGGTATAATTCTGATGTGAAGCCATCAAGTTCTGGGCTTTTTTTTAAGGGCGATTTTGTATGGTTGCTGCTATTTTAGAACTTTATATTGGCCTGTTCAACATTTCCAGTTGATTCTTGCTAAGTCTTGGAAGGTGACATGCTGCCAAGTATTGGTCAATTTCCTTTAGATTTTCATATTTCTGAGAATAAAGTTTCTTGTAAGATTCATTAAGGTTTTTTTGAATTTCTTAGGAATCTGTTGTTATTTTGTCTTTGTCATTTCTGATTGATGAGATTAGGGATTTTACTCTTTTTTTTCCTGGTTTGGTTAGCCAAAGGTTTATCTATTTTATTCACCTTTTCAAAAAACCCAACTTTTTGATTATTGATCTGTTGTATAATTCTTTTGTTTTCAATTTCTTTTAATTCTGCTCTAATTTTGGTTATTTCTTTTCTTGTACTGGGTTTGGCATTGGAATGTTTTTCCTTTTCCAGTTGCTTGAGATGTCACATTAAGTTGTTAACTTCCTCTCTTTCCGTTTTCTTGAGGAAGTCTAGCAGTGCTATAATTTTTCTCTTAGGACTGCCTTTGCAAAATCCCAGAGGTTCTGATAATTTGTGTCTTCATTGTCATTTTGTTCCAAAAATTTAGCAATTTCCTTCTTAATCTCATCCGTGACCCAGCTATCATTAAGCATAAGGTTATTTAACTTCTATATTTTTGTAAGAGTATGCAGATTCTTGTTGTTACTGAGCTCAAATTTTATTCCATGGTGATTCGAGAAGATGCAAGGAATAATTTCTATTCCTTTAAATTTGCCCAAAGATGTGATTGATTTTGGAGTATGTTTCGGGGGCTGATGAGAAGTATGTGTATTCAGTTTTGTTTGGTGAAATGTTGTGTAAATGTCTGCAAAATCCAAATGTTGGATGGTTAGGTTTAAATCTAAAATTTCTTTGCTCAGCTTCTTGGAGGATCGATCCGACACTGCCAAAGGAGTGTTGAAAGCTCCAAATGTTATGGAGCTGGAGGAAATCAAGTTACTCATGTCTGTTAGAGTTTCTCTTCTATACTGAGGCACATTCTGGTTGGGTGCATAAATATTCATAATTGAAATCTCATTGTATTGAGTATTACCCTTAACAAATATGTAGTGACCATTGTTATCCTTCCTTACTTTTGTTGGTTTAAAGCTTATTGTGTCAGGAAATAGAATTGCAACACCTGCTTTTTTCTGATTACCATTTGCCTGAAATATGGATGACCATCCTTTCACCCTGAGTCTATATTTATCTTTTAAGGTAAGATGTGACTCTTGTGTGGAGCAAATATCTGGCCTGAGTTTTTGTATCCAGGCAGCTAACCTGTGCCTCTTTAGAGGACAGTTTAAGCCCTTCACTTTAATGCAGAACATTGATAATTCTGGTAAATTTTGGGGTATCGAAATTTTTAAAATTCCAGTGGACATTTTTAATCCTTTCGACACTGTGGAAGTTGGAGTTTGATCAAAAGTTTCTGAGTGAGTTTACTTTTGTGGTAGAGGATTGGGCTGGTCATTATGGAGGATAAGTCTGAGAATATCCTGGAGAACTGGTTTGGTTATGGAAAATTTCTTCAACTTATGAATGTCATTAAAGTATTTAATTTATCCATCATAAATTAAACTCAGTTTAGCTCGATACAGGATCTGTGGTTGAAAGTTATTTTGCTTTAGGAGGTTAAAAGTCAATGACCACCCTCTTCTGGTGAACCATTTCAGCAGAGAGATCTGCAGTCATTCTAATATTTTTCCCTTGTAGGTAATGGATTTCTCATGTGTGGCTGCTTTCATTATTTTGTCCTTCATATTAACTTTAGTGAATTTAATTATGATATGCCTGGGGGATGTCTTATTGGGTTTAAGTCGTGTTGGGGTTCTGAAGCTGTCTGCTATCTGAATTTCAGAATCTTTTGGCATGTCTGGAAAATTCTCTTTCATAATTTCATAGAGAAGGGCCTCTGTGCTTAGTGACGCCACTTCATCACTTTAATGGATTCCAGTGAGGCGGATATTAGCCTTCTTCAAATTATCCCAGAGCTCTCTGAGAGAACAATCCATTTTTGCTGTGCATTTCTCTTCCTCTTTGAGAGTTTGGGAGCATTCAAAGGCTTTGTCTTCAATATCAGAAATCCTTTCTTCTGCTTGTTCCACTCTGTTATTGAGGGATTCTACTATATTTTTCAGATCTTTGAGGGCTGCAAATTCTTGCTTCAGTGCGTCAAAATCTTTGGTGGTTTTGTCTTTAAATTCTTTAAATTCTTGAGACAACTTTTGAATTTCTCCTTGAATTTCTAATTCCAACTTTTGAATTGTTGCTCTAATTTCTAATTCCAAATTTTCTTCCATTTTCTTGATCTTGTTTGTAATCCAAATTCTTAATTCGATTTCTGACATCTCAGCCAGGTGTTTATGAATGGAATCTTCAGTTACATCTGTCATATGTTTCCTTGGGGGGGAGGGGGGGTTGATCTATTTTGGTTATTCATATTACCAGAGTATTTCTGCTGATTTCACCCCATGATTGTTTTACAATGTTTCATTTTTCCTCTAGAGCTTTGTTGAGATTAAAAGTCAATGACCACCCTCTTTTGGTGAACCATTTCAGTGCTATGGCCTGAGAAACTGGGGACCTGTTTGGTGTGGTGGGCTAAATCATTCCATCTTGTTTTAAACTGGTCTCTTTTCAACTCGATTGAAACAGTTACTCTGGGTTGAAGTTTCGGCTGTGGAGAAACACCAGCAATTAAGTCACCCCGCCCCACAGGCAACAATTGGAAAAGGAAAATCAAATCTTCCTGTAACCACACACCCAGGACACTGCCTGAATTGTCCTCTGTGATTGGCTCAGTTGAAAAGGTCAAATCAATTGTCTCAGTCAGCACCTGTCTCAGGTGGGAGAGTTTTATAGGTCTCTGGCAAGTGGATCACAGGGGTCTGGTGACTCCTCTGATATGGCTTGCTCCAGTGCTCCGTGGAGTCAGGAGAACCCACCCAGCAAGTAGATCAGTCTGGGAAGGTTGATGCCTCCTTCCCCACCTTGCACCTCTGTCACACCCAGTCATTGATAGTCCTGTAGGGCTTTGACCCTGTTGCCTGTAGTAAATAGATATTCCAGGGATTTGCACCTGCCTGAATCACAAGGAAATCTATTTCTGCTCTGGCAGGCCACTGCGCTCTGCCTCTATCTAGCAGTGGGAGGTGAGGCCTGACAACCTCAGGTACTTGATGGAGGCTGTGGATGTTCACTTAGTTCCAACCCCGCCCTGATTTATGTTACTAACAAAACAGAACAACTTTGCAGGAATTTGTTTCTGTCCCTGCTAAATTCCCCTGCAGAAGAGAAGCTGTTTTGAGTTCCCAGAGCCTGCGCCTCAGCCCCTGTCTTTGCTCCTGCCGGTTTGTATTCGGTTACCTATCAGTTGTAGCCTCCTGTGTTCCTTTGTCTATAGGCTGACTATCCCATGAGGGCCAGGTGTGTCTTAGGCTCAGTAAAGCAGTCCTCTTGGTCAGCCCCACCCTGGGAACTTCTTGCATTTCTAGTCCCCCCCCTCCACCCAGGTCGGTACCACCTCAGGCAAACCCTTTACTCGTGGGGCCTGCATTTCCTTCCCAGGTCTGTTCCATAGTGGTTTCCATGGTAGATGCCTGGCCTCCCATGGTTTCCCAGGGAGACAGGGGATGTGGCTTCATAATATCTGGCAGTGAGCCCTATTGTTGCTAAATTGTTGTTGTCCTGCGCCTCTGGGCACTGCCACTCCAGTGTGGTTCCCTCTAAGCCGAGCATCCTCTCCTCATTCTTGTGCCCCAGAGTCAGCACTGACCAGCTGCAGTTTAGGCACTGTCCACACCCCTTGAGAAATCACCCAAGAATCTGGACACCTGTGGGACAGGCCTCCACACCTCAGAATGAGAGTGGAGGGGAGTGCTGGGAGCTCATAGTTGCAGGTAGAGAATATATACAGTTTTATACAGTTTTGTGCCTGGCAGGAAAATGCCGTGGCATCCTAGTAGGGGAAGTAGGTCCAGTTTTTAGAGGGTCTCTCCCATGGAGTGTAGTGGGTGGACCTTTGAACTCTGCTCTTTTGTTTGTGGGGCACTCGAGCCATTCTCATGGGGTAGGGGACTCCTGTCCGCTTGGTGATAGATTTTGTACCTTTTGTTTGTATCCTTGGGGTCGCAGCTCACCTCAGTGTGGTTGATGTGCATTCTTCAGCCTTCTCTCTTGGTGCAGCTCTCATCTACCAGGTTACTTGCTAAATTTCTGTCCTTTAACTCTCCTTCTTGATGGGAGCCTCTTTCTGTTCTCCTCTCCCTGGACCCCACGATCCTGTCTGCCTAAATTCGTTAAATTCTTGAGACAACTTTTGAATTTCTCCTCAAATTTCTAATTATGACTTTTGAATTGTTCCTTGATTTTCTAATTTCATATTTTCCTCAATTCTATTAATCTTGTTTGCAATCCAAATTCTGAATTTGATTTCTGATACCTCGGCCAGCTGTTTAAGAATGGGCTCTTCAGTTACATCTGCCATATTTTTCTTTGGGGGTATTGATCTATTCAGGTTATTCATGTTATCAGAGTTTTTCCGCTGATTCCACTCTATGGTTGTTTTACACCATTTGATTATTCCCCTGGAGATTTTTTGAGGACCCATGTGGTGCTATGGCCTTGAGAAATTGGGGCCCTGTTTGGTGTGGTGGGGCTAAGTGGTTCTGTATTGCTTTCAGCTGGTCTCTGTTCGACCCTAGTGAAAGTTACTCTGGGTTGAAGTTTCAGCTGTGGAGAAATACCAGCAATTAAGTCCCCCTGACCCCCACAGGCAACAATTGGAAAAGAAATATCAAACCTTCCTACAACCACATACCCAGGTCACCACTTGAATAATCCTCGGGCGATTGGCTCAGTTCAAAAGGTCCAAATCAATTGTCTCAGTCAGCACCTTTCTCAGGTGGGAGAGTTTAAAAGGTTTCTGGCAACTGGATCACAGAGGTCTGGTGACAACTCAAATATGGCTTGCTCCGGTGCTCTGTGGAGTCAGGAGGATCCACCCAGGAAATAGATTAGTCTGGGAAGGTTGATGCCTCCTTCTCCACCTTGCACCTCTGTCACACCCAGTCACTGATAGCCCTGCAGGGCTTTGACTCAGTTGCCTGTAGTGAACAGATACTCCAGGGGTTTGCTCCTGCCTGAATCACAAGGAAATCTATTGCTGTTCAGGGAGGCCCCTACACTCTGCCTCTATCCAGAATGGGGAGGTGAGTCCTGACAATCCTGGGCACTTAATGGAGGCTTGGGTGTGTTCATTTAGTTCCAGCCCTGCCCGATTGATGTTACTGACAGAACAGAACAGAACAACTTTGCGGGAATTTGTTTCTGTCCCTGCTAAATTCCCCTGCAGAAGAGAAGCTGTTTTGAGTTCCCAGAGTCTGCACCTCAGGCCCTGTCTTTGCTCCTGCAGGTTTGTATTTGGTTAGTTGTCAGTTCTAGCCTCCTGCCTTTCTTTGTCTATAGGCTGATGATCCCCTGAGGGCCGGGTGCATCTTAGGCTCAGTAAAGTGGTCCTCTGAGTCAGCACCACCCTGGGAATTTCTCAGCTCTGCGCGTGTGTTTGTATTCCCCACGCTTCACCCAGGCAGGTACCGCCTCAGGCAAACCCTTTACTCATGGGCCTGCATTTTTTCCCCAGATCTGTTTCCTGGTGGTTGCCACCTGAGAAGATGCCCAGCCTCCTCTGGTTGCCCAGGGAGACAGGGGGTGTGGCTTAGGAATATCTGGGAGTGAGCCCTATTGTTGCTAAAAGATAGCTGCTGCTGTGCGCCTCAGGGCACCGCTGTTCCCGTGTGGGTCCCTCTCAGTGGACCATCCTCTCCTAACTCCTGTGCCACAGAATCAGCACTGATCAGCTGCAGACTAGGTCCTGTCCACACCCCAAAATCTGGACTCCTGGGGGACAGGCCTCCAGACCTCAGAGTGAGAATGAAGGGGAGTACTAGAAGCTCATATTTGCAGGTAGAGAATATATACAGTTCTATACAGTTTTGTGTCTGGCAGGAGAATGCCATGGCACCCTAGTAGGGGAGGTAGGTCCAGTTTTTAAAGGGTCTCTCCTGTGGAGTGGAGTGGGAGGACCTTTGAACTCTGCTTGTTTGTTTGTGGGGCACTTCGAGCCATTCTCATGGTTCCATTCCATGGACTCCTGTCTACTTGGTGATGGATTTTGTACATTTTGCTTGTAATCTTGGGGTCACAGCTCACCTCAGCAGGGTTGATGTGCATTCTTCAACCTTCTCTCTTGGTGCAGCTCTAATCCACCAGGCTACTTGCTAAATTTCTGTCCTTTAACTCTCCTTCTGTACAGGAGACTCTGTGGAAAGCTGGCTTTAGTCAGCCCTCTTGTCTCCGCCCTCTGTTTTCTAAATTTATTTTGAAAAGATTCTTGTGTGTAGTTGTTCCATGCAGTCTATTCATACAGGCTAATTCTTCAGTCACTTCAAACTTGGCACTGACTCCTTGGAAGAACAACTGAGCAGCATCCAGAACATTTGTCAGCTCATCAAAATCCAAGGCATACCACTGAAAATCATTGGCTTTATTTTAAAATCGACTATTTGAAAAATAATATTGACTATTAATATTGTTCCCAAAATTCTCAACTCTTTGAACAAGTATTCTTATGAAAAGATTAATAGTTGTAAACAAATTTATTTTCTCCGGACATATTTCTTCAGCTGCTCTAGTCAGATGTGATTTTTAATTAACTTGCTATTGGTAAATGGTTTTTCTTACTTTGCTGAAAATTGAGCTACTTGGGAACTCATTTTGGTTGTAGTCTCATTTTAATTTTTTAATTTTTGTGAAGAAATTCTGCTGTGATGATATTGTCTGTTTTAAATTTTGTAATTTTTCTTTAATGTAATTTTTTTTTTTTTTTTTTTTTTGTAATTTTTTTCTGTTGGGAATATTGTGGTGAGTGCCTAATCTGGCATTTATTGTCTCCTTTTAGCTCTGCTGTAGTGTTATTACACAGAAAGAAAATGCTTTGTGATAAAATTTAATAACAAAATAATTCACTTTTCAATGTGTGTTAGAGTGGCATTTTGAAGTTTTCTTTTCTTTTCTTTTCTTTTTCTTTTCTTTTTTTTCTTTTCTGTTTTGTCATGCTGGATATACCATGGTAATAGAAAAAACATTGGCAGGGCACACATGTGATACTTGAAATGATGTTGAGTCATAACAGATTTATGTTATGTGGTGTACCAAGAAGATGTGTAGAGCAAAGAGTGTGAGATTGTCACATGTGGTCTCTGTCTTAACTTGTTACCTTTGCTGATTGTAGTGCAAAAGTGGGCATAAATGTATACAACTGAGCATGATGGTGTTTGTATGGAGCTGAAATCTGAATTTCATGTAATTTTCATGTAGCCTGAAATATTTTTCTTTTTTAAAATCATTTTAAAATGTAAGATATTTGCTTGTGGGTCATCAAAAAATGATCATCAGGATGAATTTGGTTAATAGGCCGTTGTTTGCTGACCACTGCTAATGAGAATCACTGATCTGTATGACTAGTAGAGTTTCAGAGATGCTGCAGGAGAATCCTGTTTAAGAATAATGCACATTGGCTATCTTGTTTACTATTAAATCTCTAGCACATAGATGCTCAGTAAATATTTTTGAATAAATTAATTAAAGATAACTTCTGACATGCAATAAGCCCCTAAAGATCTGTTGGATGAATGAAATGAATAAATAATTTCTATACAACACATGGGAATCTAAATATAGTGGGGTTCAAATGAATTATTTAACTTAGAGATCTTAAATATAGGAAGAGTTCACTGCTGAGAAGGATGTAGTAATATTTAGTGGCTGGGAGTCATTTTGGCCAGGTTACTAATGTAAGTAATAGCAACTGCAGAGCAGATTATTTTGGGTAATACAGGTGTGAGAGAGGTGTAGCAGACAAAACACCCCATAGGCTATTTCTATCAGGCCCTTTACTATTAGATTTTATAACTAATTTTGTTAAAGAAAGTTATTCTGACAAAAATGATAGGACTTTCAACAAGGAAAGAACTTGAAGCTGAAGAAGTTAAAAGCCAATAGCATTTTTCTTTTTTTTTTATTATTATTAAATCATAGCTGTGTACATCAATGCGATCATGGGCACCATACACCGGTTTTATAGACCGTTTGACACATTTTCATCACACTGGTTAACATAGCCTTCCTGCCATTTTCTTAGTTGTTGTGTTAAGACATTTACATTCTATATTTCCTAAGTTTCACATATACCCTTGTAAGATGCACCATTACATTGGTGGTGTAATTCCACCAATCACCCTCCCTCATCCCACTTCCCCCCTCCTCTCCTCCCTCACCTGCTTCCCCATATGCTTAGGTTATAACTGGGTTATAGCTTTCATGTAAAAGCCATAACTTAGTCTCATAATATGGCTGAGTACATTGGATACTTTTTCTTCCATTCAAAAGCCAATAGCATTTTTCAAGAGCGTGAACTCAGTGTTAGAGTATTTTAACTATTTAATATGCTGTACTGTAAATAACATCCCTGAAATAATGTGTACTCTTAGGCATCTGACTTATCGCTAAGATAGGAGTAAGTGTGTGATTATAAGACAGTTAGCCAAAAATACATTTTATATGGCATTTTCAAACTCATTTAGGTTGCATGCAAATCTAGAACTCAGTAAGCTTTTAAGCATCCCCTTTGTCATGGGGCTCCCTGGACATGTACTCTTTTATCAACTCAGAAGCATTTCTAATTCTAGCTGCCTGAACTTTGTGTTCTGTCATTTATTAGAGCAAGATTGGACCTGACATGGCAGTGACAATATGTTTTATGTTGATTTTTCTTTTCTGCTATGAGTAAAGAGTAGAAGTACACTCATCCAAATGAGGGTATGAAGAGAAGGATTGCCAAAACGCCTTTGTCATATCCTGACTATGTTTTTGTAGGCAAAGTGCTTACCCTTATGAGCCTTGGTTTCTTCTTCTAAGAAGTTATAATACGAACCATTTTAGAGCTGGATTGTGGAGATTAAATAAGACAACATATGTCAACTGCTTGGCACAATTCTTGGAGAATGGTAATTGTAGCTATTATTTAGATTAAGTGACATATTTTATACCCTAAGATTTCTTAATTTAACATGACAAGGTGACTGTTGTCACTGCATAATATAAGCCCATTATGGACAGAATTAATAGTAATGACTTACAAATGTTTGATGAATGGACCACAGCCTTTTAATATCCACAGGATAGCCCATGGGTCTGCTGTGCCATGTGTGTGCAAGATTTTTTTAACTACTATTTTTCTTGCTCTCTTTAAGTATTTAAAGATGGTTAATGCAATAAAAAAAAGAGGGTTAATGCAAATTTTGTTGAGATTTGTGAGGAGGAATCAAGAGCTAATATTCATTTATTTATCCATTCTTTCTTTTTTTCCACAAATACTGAGCATCCACAATGTGCCATGCACTGGTTGATAATGAAGAGCAAGACATTATCTTTGCATCCAAGGTGCTCACTTGCATCTGGGGAGATAATCAAGTTAGTGACTGATGCAATAACTGAGTAAGTGCTCCATGATGTGGGTGTGGAAGAGAAGTAAAATCTCTATTGAAGGCAGGTGAAGCAGTGATGAAGGGATTGGATTACTGTGCCAAGCAGTAGTGAAAGCAACTGAGAAGTTTTTAAGGGCTTTGTAAACCATGCTATGAGATGTAAGCACTATCTTAAGGGCAGGAGAGTCTCTGAAAGGTTTTAGGTACTTAAAAATGTTTGTGCTTAGAAATAAAATTTTGTTTCCATATAAAACAAAGTACTAATTTTTCCAGATCTGTAACGTATGACAGAGGTATTTTAATAGGGATTGCATTAAATCTGTAGATTGCTTTGGGAAGTATAGACATTTTAACAATGTTGATTCTTCCCAGCCATGAGCATGGTATATTTTTCCATTTGTTAACATCTTCAGCTATTTCTTTTTTTCAGAGTTTCATAGTTTTCTTTATAGAGATCTTTCATGTCCTTTGTTAGGTACACTCCCAGATATTTCATCTTCTTTGGCACTATTGTAAAGGGAATAGAGTCCTTGATTGTTTTTTCACCTTGATTATTGTTGGTATATATAAAGGCTACAGATTTTTGAGTATTGAATTTTGTATCCTGAGATGGTGCTGTATGCCTTGATCACTTCTAGGAGTTTTGTAGTTGAGTCCCTGGGGTTTTCCACATATAAAACCTTGAATAGCCAAGACAATTACTCAGAAATAAAAATAAATCAGGAGGAATCATCATGCTACCAGACTTCAGACTATACTATAAATCTATAGTGATCAAAACAGCATGGTACTGGCACAAAAATAGACAGGAAGATGTATGGAACAGAATTGTAAGCCAAGAGATGAACCCAGACACTTATCGTCATTTGATCTTTGATAAGCCTATCAAAAATATAAACTGGGGGAAAGGTTCCCTATTTAACATATGGTGCTGGGTGAATTGGCTGCTGACTTGTAGAAGACTGAAACTAGACCCACACTTTTCTCCTCTAACAAAAATTGACTCTTCCTGGTTAAAGGACTTAAACTTTAAGACATGAAACTAAAAATTCTTGGAGAGAGTGCAGGGGAAACACTTGAAAAAATTGGCCCGAGAGAACAGTTTATGAAGATTACTCCCTGGGCAATTGAAGCAACATCAAAAATACATTACTGGGACCTGATCAAACTAAAAAGCTTATGCACTGCTAAGAACACAGTAAGTAAAGCAAATAGACAGCCCTCAGAAAGGGAGAGGATTTTTGTAGGTTATATTTCTGATAAAGGTCTAATAACCAGAATCCACAGAGAACTCAAACTTATTAATAAGAAAAAAACAAGTGATCCCATTTCGTTGTGGGCAAAAGATATGAACAGAAGCTTCTCTGAAGAAGACAGTCACATGACCTACAGACACATGAAAAAATGCTCATCATCTTTAATCATCAGAGAAATGCAAACCAAAACCACTTTGAAATGCAAACCAAAACCATCATTTAACTCCAGTAAGAGTAGCCCACATCATAAAATCCCAAAACTACAGATGTTGGCGTGGATGTGCAGAAAAGGGAACACTTCTGCACTGCTGCACTGCTGGTGGGAATGCAAACTAGTATGTTCCTTTTGGAAGGAAGTTTGGAGAACACTCAGGGATCTAAATGTAGACCTGCCCTTTGATCCTGCATTTCCTCTACTAGTTGTATATCCAAAAGACCAAAAATCACTTGGCAACAAAGATATTTGCATCAGATTTTTCATTGCAGCTCAATTCATAATTGCCAAGTCACGGAAGAACCCCAAGTGCCCAATGACCTATGAATGGATTAATAAATTGTGCTATATGTATACCATGGAATACTATGCAGCATTAAAAAGGATGGAGACTTTACCTCTTTTATGTTTACATGGATGGAGCTTGAAAATATTCTTCTTAGTAAAGTAAAGTATCTCAGGAATGTAAAAAAAAAATCCAATGTACTCAGTATTACTATGAAACCAATTTATAATCACTCACACTTTCATATGAGAGATGAATCACAACTATAGCCCAGGATGAAGGAGGGAAGGGGAGGGGGATAGGAAGGGAGGGGATAGAGAGAGGGTTAATAGGGGACCACACCTATGGAGCATATTGCAAGAGTACAAGTCAAATCTATCAAGTATAGAACACAAATGTCTTAACACTATGATTAAGTAAATGAAGTGAAAGCTATGTTAATTAGTAGGATGTTAGCACTCCAATTTACACAAATAATCAACACATTGAATCCTACAAAGGCATAAATGTATTCATGATCTAAAATTATGACTTATCATATATATATATACCTAAGTATATATGACTTAATAAAAAAAAAAAAAAGAAGAAACAAAATTTTGACAGTAGCATGGGACAAGCAAAGGACTGTGGCCAAGAAGACCAGTAAGGAGGTCTTGCATTGCTCTAGGTGAGAGAAAAGGGTGGCTGAAGGATGAAGAGAAAGCAAACAGGTTCAAGAATATTAAGGAGTATTAAGGAGTTAGAATTGATATTACTTACTAGGATAGAAATTGTAGGTGAGGAGGTGAATAATAGAGTTCATCATAATTTCCAAGTTTTTTTTTTTAACCTTTCTGTCTGGGTAGATATTATTAGTGCTAATCTTGAAGAGCAGATTTTGTGTGGAGAAATGTGGAAATGGTAAGTTTACTTTTGTACACTTTGAGTTTTTTAGTGTGGTAGGACCTTTAAATGGAAATCCTCTTAAATGCCTGGTATTTAGGGAAGGCAATTGAGGATGTGTTCATTTCCCTAATGGTCAGTCTAATTAGTCCTTTAAGATATTAAAAGAGTGCAGGAAACTTCCTCCTCAGAAAAGAAAAAATTAGAACAATATAGAAGGAAGTGATTTGAATGTCAACAAACTTTTAAGTTGTATGTTAATTTTAAAAGTTTTATTTTGAGTCTTAGAGTTTTTTTTTTTTAATGAAAAAAGTGATGTTAACTGAAGACACAGATTTGGGAGTCTTTGGTATAAAGATAATAATTGAGGTGACTGAGTGAGATCTTGGGGTGGTAGTAGAAATTCTACACACAGTGGTTTCCTTTCCTAACTGCACACTGAAATCACTTGAAGAGCTTAAGATATATTCTGATGCCTGAGACCCATCCCAGAAATTCTGCTTTAATTGGTCTAGGGCAACCTGGACCAGGTTTAAGAAGCACTGGCCTAGAGTGAGAAGAGATTTCAGGAAAGAATATGGGGGATCATAATATTTAAGGGTTAGTCCAGAGAGGAAAGTAAGACAAGTAGGCTGCCAAGGAGTTCAACGAAAGAAAAACCTTGAAGGGATTAAGTGTAGTTGTATAATATATGCTTGATTCAGATGATTAAAAAGTTAAAAAAAAAAATCAACAAACTAACCAATCAGCCAATCAATATAATCCTTCAAGGTCTCCATCACTACTGGCTACATTATTTCTCCTAGGATAAATAAGGAAGAAAGTGACTACTATGGTTAAAGATTCCGGTAGTAAGTCTGCATGCTAGAGAAGAGTTATATTTATAGATTTACATATATTGATCCAGCCTTGAGACCGTGGGATAAAACCCACTTGGTCATGGTGTATAATTTGTTTGATGTGTTACTGAATTCTGTTTGTTAGGATCTTGTTGAATATTTTTGCATCAATATTCATTAGTGATATTGGTCTATAATTTTCTTTTCTTGTTGGGTCTTTTCCTGGTTTGGGGATCAAGGTGATGTTTGCTTCATAGAATGAGTTCGGTAGTATTCCTTTTTTTTCCTATATTTTGGAAAAGGTTGAGTAATATAGGTACTAGTTCCTTTTTTAATTTTATTAAATCATAGCTGTGATGATTGATCATTGATATGATCATGGGGCATCATACACTAGCTTCATAGACAGTTTGACACATTTTCATCACACTGGTTAACATAGCTTTCCTGGCATTTTTTTAGTTATTGTGCTAAGACATTTACATTCTACATTTATTAAGTTCCTTTTTAAAGTTTTGGTAGAATTCTGATTTGAAGCCATCTGGTCCCTAGCTTTTCTTTTTAGGGAGATTTTGTATAGTTGATGCTATTTCAGAACTTGATATAGGCCTGTTCAACATTTCCACTTGATTCTGGCTAAGTCTTGGAAGGTGGCGTGCTTCCAACTATTGGTCAGTTTCCTTCAGATTTTCATATTTCTGAGAATAAAGTTTCTTGTAATATTCATTAAGGATTTTTTTAATTTCTGAGGGGTCTGTTGTTATTTCGTCTTTGCCATTTCTAATTGATGAAGTTAGAGATTTTACTTTTTTTCCTGGTTAGTTTGGCCAAAGATTTATTTATTTTTTTGACCTTTTCAAAAAACCAACTTTATGATTTATTGATCTGTTGTATAATCCTTTTGTTTTCACTTTCATTTATGTCTGCTCTAATTTTGGTTATTTCTTTTCTTCTGCTGGGTTTGGGGTTGGAATGTTTTTCCTTTTCTAGTTGTTTGAGATGTTCCATTAAGTTGTTAACTTCCTCTTATCTGTAATAATGTATTTTTTATTGAGATATAATTCATATACTGTAAAATTCACCCATTATAATTATACAATTCAGTGGGAAAAGGGGGGAAGATGGCTGAGCACAGACACCAGCTACCAGATCATCTCAGAAAGAAAGAAAAGTTTTAGATGGAAAAGAACAAACAAACAAACATAGATCAGGTGTAATTTCAAGGGAAAAGTGCCAGAACCTACCAGAGATTCTGCAGTAAGAAGGTGCATAACAGAACAAGAAGGAGTGTGATGCTGGCAGAAATCCATCCTGGGAAGGCTTAGAGTCCAGCGAAAGGGTAGGTGAAGTGGTTTGTTTCTCCCTCACTTAACTATCTGGCAGTCAGTAGACTCCTGAGCTGCTGGAGACCCTTTCTACCTTCAGGAGCCCCAAAGCTGTTGCCTCCAAGGAGCTTCTTAAGAACAAAGCACTAGGCTGTCAGCCTCCTTGGGGCACTTCCCCGCATCCCAGACCTGAGCAGAGGCAGCAGGGGCCATATTGCTTCTCCACTAAACCCTGTGCCTTTATCGTCCCTAGGGGGCTTCATCGCCTCAGTTTTCATTTCCCTCGTTCTCACACAATTATTTACCAATTTCTCTGCTTAGTGTAGTCTATTAAAACTTTCCACTGTGTTTTGCATTTCTTTCAAGAAATTTTAATTTCCAGAAGTTCTATTTTTTTTTTTTTTTTAATAAATATGTCAATCTCTTCAGTGAATTTTTTCATTGATTTCCAAAATTGTTTCTCTGGTTTCTTTGAGTTGCTTTTCCATTTTCTCTTGGATTTTGTTGAGCTTCCTTACAATGTATATTTGAAATTCTTTATTTGTCAGTTCAGTATTTTCATTTTTGTTGGGATGCATTGCTAGAGACCTGGTGTGTCTCTTTCAGGGTTTTTTTTTTTTTTTTTTGCTCTAATTTTTCATATTTCTGGAGTTCTTTTACTAGTTCCTTCTCATCTGATATAGTTGTTGCTTCTTCTTTATGAATTTTGTTTTGTTTAGATGGTGCTTCTCCCCATCTCACTGCCTGTCACAAATATTGAATGAGAACCTTTGGCGTTGCTTGTGGGTGCTTTGGTGGAGCTCTAGGTTCTGGATGGAAGCCTTCATTACAGATATCCTCAGTGTGGGTTAGGGCTGTTATGTAAATAGTTATTCTACCCACTAGTGGGAATGGGAATTTTGATCTACTGCCAGGGCAGGTTCTCACTGGTGACCCATAGCAGAGTAGAAGAAAGCTGTCTTGTCACCTCTGCCTCCCTTTCTTCTCAGTATAATGAGTGAAGAACACCTAGAAGAGGTGGGCAAAAAAGGAAGAAGAAAACAAAAGGAGGTTTTACAAAAGCCAGGGAGGGATCATTTTGAAGGAAGAACAAGTTTCGTATTTTTTGATACTGTCTCTGAATTCGTTACTTGGCTTGCTGACTTGCCCACATTAGAAATTTTAGGGTCAGTCTTGCATTCTCTTCTTCCACTTGTCCAGTTCAGCAGGCTTCAGTCATTCCCTCTGACAAACCAGATAAATATTATCCTCAATATTAGTAAACTCTGTATTGTAAATTTGTATGCTTGCTAAAATTTATTTGTAACCCCCAAATTAATATTCATGACGCTTTCCACCTGCTGTGTTCAGGGCATGAAAAAATTTTGAGCCACTTGTCATGTGTTTTTCCAGCTGAGGTCTAACAAGGACATGCTCTGCAATCCTGTCTTAACGTTTATACCGTCAACCAGAGTCCGTTATGTGGTATATTTAGTACCATGAGTTTTGCATTTAGGTGCTTTTTCTTGGCAATGTCACTGTTTAAAGTGGATCCCAAGTGTAATGCTGAAGTGCTGTCTAGTGTTCCAAAGCTCAAGGAAACTGTGATGTGCCTCAGCGAGAAAAAAATGTATGTTACATAATCCTTGTTCAAGTAAGAATCATTGTTCTGTCAGCCATGAGCTCAATGTTAATGAATCAGTAATATATACAATTGTCCCCCTCTGTATCCACAGAGGATTGGTTCCAGGACCCTCATGCACACCAAAATCCATGTATGCTTAAGTTCTTTATATAAAACGATGTAGCATTTGTATAAAATCTACACCCACCTTCCTGTATATTTTAAATCATGTCTAGATTACTTATAACATTTACCTAATATAATGTAAATGCTATATAGTTGTTTTACTGTATATAATGCCAAAAAAGTAGTCTGAACGTGTTCAGTCCAAATGCAATCACCCATTTTTTTCTCTGAATATTTTCAATCTGTAATTGTTTGAATTCACTGATATGGAACACTTGGATATGGAGGACTGGTTGACTGTGTTAAACAATGTGTCTTTAAATGGAAGCACACATAAAACAAGGTTATGTATTGATGAGTTGATGAAAGTGTTGTGGTCACAACCTCTCAGGAACCTAGCCTTATAGTTCTCCTAAGGGCAATAGTTTAGAATTTGCTAATTCAGTGCTGTTTGTGACTTTATAGAATATAACTACTGCAAATCACAAGGAACTACTATATATTTATTCAGTTGTTTCTTATACATGTGTTGCTATGATACCTATTTTACAAAGGAGAAAACTGAAGCTTAGGGAGGATAAGAGATTTTCTCAAGGTCAAGTGAGTGGTGCATCTAGAAAAGAACTCAGAGCAGTTTGACACCAAAGTTCATGCCCTTAATCATTAGTCCATGTGGCCTGAAAGCCTTACCATGGCAGACGAGTTCCCTAACTATGTGGTGCCACTTCCCTTTTAGGCTTCTCTTTTCCTGTGTTCCCCTTCTGTAGCAGAGCACCTGTGCAATAGCCATATAAGGAAAATTTAATTTCCTGGAAATGTCATCCTCTCTGCTTTGGACATTCTGTTATCATTGCATATCTGACTTTCTTCTTACTGTACATAAATTCAGAACTATTATTGTTGCATTTCAGTGCTAATTTTAAAAAGTACATTAACATGGAAAAAAATAAAGCAGGTTGCAGAACCATGTACAGAGGGATGCTCTGGGGTCTGTGTGACCTGGTGGTATAGGTGAGGAGTCCCTGAGGGAAAATGAGTCTTCAGGGGAAGTTTGTGGAACCCTGAGCTCTAGCTGCTCCTTCCCTAACCCTGCTGACCATGAAGCATTAGGAGTGATTTCCTCCCAGAAGGGATAATTGCTGATCCCTCCTGTATGAAGTTGGTTGCTTTATATGTAGCTGAGGATATACAGGAAGAAACATACCTAAAGAACCTCACTTTCAGAGGTTCTGTTCACTGTGGTTAAGATAGATGTGGAGGGCAAGAGAGAGAGAGAGAGAGAGAGAGAGAGAGAGAGAGAGAGAGATCGAGATCGATCTACATGTTAACTGTTATCTTTTAGTTTTAAGACTGGGAGTATTTTCATTTTGTTTTGTTCTGCTTCAGTGTTTTCTAAATACTTCTATAATTTGTATTTATTACTTTTTATTAAGAAAAAGTTATTTTTATAAAGCACTTCAGCTATAATTTTCATTTGTGGGGAAGTATGAGCACTATATGCTTTAAACTAATAACAGCAAGCTTAGTGTTAATTTATTGAGGATCTATGGCTGTTGAGATGCTTCATCTTAATTAACTCTCTATAACATTGGCAGGATATTATTATTAATTTATAGTTGGAGAAACTGATGTTGAGAAAAGTTACATGACTTCCCCAGAGACTCATGTAACAAACAGTACAGAGCTAGACTCCCAGTTCCAAAGATTATACATATTTCTTTCATGCTAATTATTTTTACTGTTAAGATATTCAGAAAAAATGCCAGAAAAGATTCCATTTTGACTATCTCTTACCTGTTTCTTACCCATCTCTCACTTTCTTTTTTCTAAGTTCTTAGAAAAGAAGGTTTTTTTCTTTTTCTTTTTCTTTTTTTTGCCATATAAATGCTCAATAAATGTTGAATGGTTACATTCAATTACTATAGAAGTTAAGTACAGTACAGGATGAAATAGGAACTATTTTTAAAAATATTTCGTATTTGTGCTCTGTTCATTTGTTTGACTTTTATTTCTCCTACAGCTGGTGAGCACATATATTACAAGTGATCATGTCAGGTAGGGAAGAGTTGAAAAGGTTGTGCAAAAGGAAATTGGTTACTAACCTTCAGGTATGCAGCTGTGCAGTCACGTTAAGCAAAGAATGCTTTCCTGGGCATTTGAGTTCCTAAAAGCAATTAAAATAATAGAGACAACACATTTACTATGTAAGGCGTCTGTAAAATTTGTGTGCAATTTACAATAGTGTGCAATTTGAATTGCATACGAACTTTATGGACATGCCATATTTTATTTTCTCTATTGCTACAAGGTTTGCTAACTTGCCAAAATATTATGATAAAAATCTCAGCCATGTATCAGAGATTCATTAAATTTAACATATTCAGAAGAAGTTTTCAATTGTTAAAGATTTTTTGTTTTGTTTCCTTAGTGTCTTAAATGTCACTGTTCAATAAGAGATAATGTTCACAATTGTGCTGATATTTGAAAAGATTATTTAAAAACTTGTGTTTCATTGCCTGAGATATAGCAAGAAGAGAATCTTCTGACTTTCTCCTTCCTAATTTGACAGTGTTCATAGCAAATTCTTCCTAATCTGTAAATAAACAGGAAGTATAATTATTTGCTTGGGATGTGTATACAAATTTATGTTTAAAATAGTACAGATTGAGGAGTATAATGTGTTTTTAAAAATTAAGATTATGAAACACATACTTCAAATGAGAGCTAGCGTTGTATATGTGTTTTGGACATGGTTTTATACATTTGAGGTTTCTTTTTTTTTAAAGTCTTGTTTATGGATATTTTTCTGATGCTCTCACTTTTTCTTACAAGTCAGTAATGGAATAAAAGTTGAAGAGCTAACAGATTCACATGGAATTGGCCTTTGTAATATCATCTGTCAGGTGTGTCTGCCTCTCTCTCTCTCTCCCTTTTTTTTTTGGAGCAGGGACAGAATATTACTCTATTGCCCAGGCTAGAATGCCATGGCATCAGCGTAGTTTACAGCAACCTCAAACTCCTGGGTGATTCTCCTGCTTCATACCAGAATGCCAGGCTACTTATTCTATTTTTAGGAGAGATGGATCTCTCTTGATCAGGCAGGTCTTGAACTTCTGTGCTAAAGCATTCTGCCTGCCTTGGACTCCCAGGGTGCTAAGATTACAGTCATGAGCCACCACACCCAGCCAGGTGTCTGTCTCTTTGTTAGTTGTCTGGAATTCTGAAAATTGATTGAAGCCATTACAAAATAAATTGCAGATCTTAGACCCTACATCTTCATCAGGCCGAATGTAATTTTTTTTTTTTAATAGAGACAGAATCTCACTTTATGGCCCTTTGGTAGAGTGCTGTGGCATCACACAGCTCATCAACCTCCAGCTCCTGGGCTTAAGAGATTCTCTTGCCTCAGCCTCCCGAGTAGCTGGGACTACAGGTACCTGCCACAATGCCTGGCTATTTTTTTGTTGCAGTTTGGCTGGGGCTGGGTTTGAACCCGCCACCCTCGGCATATGGGGCCGGCGCCCTACTCACTGAGCCACAGGTGCCACCCTAGACCCTGCATCTTTAATTGAATACAGTTTGCCAAGCACTTTACAATTGATAAATGAATACTAACTTTGATATACTAACGAACATTAGATCCACACAAGTATAGCAACTGTTTGTTGAAATATACTGAATAGTTAGCTTTTTATTTTTATTTTTTTTTATTAAATCATAAACACATAGATCATGTATACATTAATGCATTTATGGGGTACAATGTTCTGATTTCAATAATAGTTAGCTTTTAAAATATTTTTTCTTAATTCCACACCAAATGAATTAATCTGATTTTTAAAAACTGTGCCATAGATACTTTTAAGCATGCTTTTTGTTTGAGCTCTTTATATATTATTTACAGTTTGCATGAGAATATATTCTTTAGTTTTGTTTCTCCTGATTCTCCTGGGAAATTATATGTGTAAAAACCAGAAATTTATTTGTCATCTGGAAAACACCATCCCAATGTGATGTTAATTCTTCTTAATAGGATTAATACAGGATGTCCCACAGTTGCCATATATAGGAAAAATGGGAAATTGTAGTTAAATGTACTTTTATTTATAAAATATTTGTTACAAAATTTTACGAAATATTCTCTATGTGTTGGCCACCTCTTTCTACACATACTTAAAGTCTTCTCTTCCATTCATGGCAAACATGTTCCAAGATATCTGTTGTTTCTCATTTTCCCAATATATGTTAATTTTGGGACACCCTGTATTTTATGCCAATGGAAAATGTGTAAAATTATGCAGGGAAATGTCACACATATACTGAAATTTTGAAAAAAGAAACCTAAAGATCACAGAAAATGCTCCCCATAAGAACAGAGTATTCCATGAAAAAAATTTGTTAATAAGAAAAGGTAAGATTTATCCAAAACAAATACACCTGAGGAGCAGGTACATTCTTGCATAAGTATCTGCAAAAAATTAAATGCAAGTAACCTAGATATTTTGTCCTATCGCAATTTATACTCTTGAATCTGTATTGATTTTTCATAAAAAGAAGTTATAGTACAAATACAGATGGTGCCAAGAAATGCATACACATTTTAAGAAAGGAAAAATTATTTCTATATCAGGATTTTGAAGTCATGAGTTTTCTCCTACCACCTCAGGACTTTGCATATGTCTTTTTTTTGCTTTATGGGATGTTCTTCCCTTACTACCAGTGGAACTGATTCTTATTCTATGGATTCCTGGTACCCCTATTTAAAAAATAAGTTCTTTCTAAACCTTTATTCTGGTCTTTAGTCCTTTATTAATTTTCAACATAAGAGAAATCAATTTATAATAGTTTTGTCCGGGCGGTGCCTGTGGCTCAAAGGTGTAGGGCACTGGCCCCATATGCTGGAGGTAGCAGGTTCAAACCCAGCCCCGGCCAAAAAAATAAAAATAAAAAAATAATAGTTTTGTCCATTTACATGTTTGTAATAATATACCTTTAATATATTGTGTAATAATGTGCCTGATAGTACCTTTTGGGAAATGTTTTTAAGACAAAGTCTCACTTTGTTGTCCTTGGTCGAGTGCCATGGTGTCATAGTTCACAGCAACCACAAACTCCTGGACATAAGCAATCCTCTTGCCTCTGCCTCCCAAGTAGCTGGTACTACAGGCGCCTGCCACAACACCCTGCTATTTTTTGAGATGAGGTCTTACTCTTTCTAAGACTGGTCTTGAACCAGTGAGCTCAGGCAATCCACCCACCTTGGCTTCCCAAGTGCTGGTATTAGGGTGTGAGCCACTGTGCCTGGCCACCCATAGGAAATGTTAATTCCATAGAGACAGGGACTTTTTTTTTATTAATATTAAATCATAGCTGTGTACATCAGTGCTATCATGGGGCACCATATACTGGTTTTATAAACAGTTTGACACCTTTTCATCACACTGGTTAACATAGCCTTCCTGGAATTTTCTTAGTTATTGTGTTAAGACATTTACATTCTACATTTACTAAGTCTCACATGTACCCTTGTAAGATGCACTACAGGTGTAATCCCACCAATCACCCTCCCTCTGCCCATTTCATCTTCTTTCCTTTATGCTGTGATTATCCTACAGATTATATCTTATGTCTTTATATGTGTATGTCCATAATTGAAGACTTGTTTTTGTGCTTATACATTTATGTTCTACTCAGATTGAGGACAAAAGAATTAGAAACAAAAATATGTTTCTATTTACTCATGTAATTATCTTACTGTTATTTCTTTATGTGATTTCAGTTGCTGTTGGGGTCCTTTCATTCAGAGGGACTCTGTTTAGCATTTCTTGTAGAGCAAGTTTGTGATGAATTCTCTCATTTTAAAATCTTAATTTTTTTCACTTATAAAGAATATTTTGCCAAGTATAGGATTCTTGGTTGACTTTTTCCACTTACAAAGAATATTTTGCCAGGTATCGGATTCTTGGTTGACTTTTTTCATTTACAAAGAATATTTTGCCAGGCATAGGATTCTTGGTTGACTTTTTTTTTCTTTCACATTTACATATGATGTGTCATCTTACCCTTTCCTGGCATCCATGGTTCTTTTGTTGTTGTTGTTGCAGTTGTCGCTGTTCATTTATTTATTTATTTATATTAAGTCAAATACACATAGATCATGAATACATTCATGCATATGTAGGGCACAATGTGTTGATTTTTTTTTTTAATACAATCTGACATGGTTACATTGAACCTATCAACATAGCTTTCACCTTATTTACTTGATTATTGTGTTAAGACATTTATGTTCTACACTTGACAGTTTCAGTTATTAATATTATTTAATGTCTGCAGTATGTAATGAATTGTCTCTCTCCTACTGTTTTCAGAATTTTGTCTTTGTCTTTGGTTTTGAATGTTTGGTGTAGGTGTTTGTCTAGATTTTGATTGTTTGTCTAGGTGTAGATATATTTGAGTTTATTCAACTTGGAGTTTATTCAGCTTCTTAGATGTACAGGTATTTTTCCCATCAAATATGAGACATATTGGGCTATCATTTTCTTAAATATTCTTTCTCTTCCCTTCTTCCTCCCCCTACTCTTCTCTTCCTCCTCTTCTTCATTCTCCTTCTCTCTTCTCCTGTCCTTTTGGAGCTCCCATTATCCAAATGTTGGTACTTCTGACTGTGTTCCAAAGGTTTTTGATTATCTGTTAACTTTTCTTCATTCTTTTTTCTTTCTTCTATTCAGACTTAGTCTCAATTGACCTTCATTCAAGTTTGAAGACTGTGTCTTCTGTCATCTGAAATCTATTGAGACCTTTTAGTGAATTTTAAATTTCACTTATATCACTTTTCAACTCCAAATTTTCTTCTTCCTTCTAGTTATGATTTCTATCTCTTAATTGATATTCTTTATTTGATGAGATGTCTTTCTCATACTTTCCCTTAGTTCTCTTTACATGGTTTTCTTTAATTCTTTGAAGATACTCTATTTTATTATTATTATTTTTTAATTGTTAAATCATAGCTGTGTACATTTGTGCAATCAAGGGGTACAATGTGCTGGTTTCATATACAATCTGAAATATTCTCATCAAACTGTTCAATGTAGCCTTCATGGCATTTTCTTAGATAACCCAACTATAGCACAAGA
>CAUYPK010017810.1:0-13352 GCA_963574355.1 Loris lydekkerianus | reverse complement strand
ATTCTTGTAGGAGCATCCTGTTTCTCAAGAGTACGTCTGGCCTGGAAAATCTTGTGGTCAGGCCTTTGCTTTACCCCCACACCCGCTGCTTTAACTTCCCTGTTACATGACTTTATAAGTCAGCTTGATATTCAATAAAATTTAGACTTGATCAGACTCCTGTCTTGTCTCCATCCTTCTCGTCTCCTTGCCTCTTCCCATTCTTGCCCCCTCCCCCAGGTATACCAGTTCGACTGACCTGCGGGTCGGGTCAAGTTTTTCTCTTATGTGGGTGTGTATCAGATTATCTACTGGCTTCATACTGAGTACATTGGATACTTGCTTTCCATTCTTGTGATACTTTAATAAGAAGAATTCATTTGTGTTCTATCCAGGTTAATACAAAAGATATAGCTGAGTATGGTGGCTTACCCCTGCAATCCCAGAACTTGGGAGGCTGAGGCAGGTAGATTGCCGGAGCTCACAGGTTTGAGATCTACCTGAGCAAGAGTGAGACCCTGTCTCTAAAACATAGCTGAGTGTTGTGGCAGGTGCCTGTAGTCCCAGCTACTTGGGAGGCTGAGGCAAGAGAATCTCTTGAGCCCAAGAGTTTAAGGTTGCTGTGAGCTAAGACACCACAGCACTCTACCAAGGGTGACCAAGTGAGATTTCTTCTCAAAAAAAAAAAAAAAAAAAAGTAAAGTCTCCATTTTTTTATGGCTGAATAGTATTCCGTGGTATACATATACCAGAGTTTATTAATTAATTCCTGGTTTGATGGGCACTTGGGTTATTTCTACATCTTAGCAATTGTAAATTGAGCTACAATAAATAGTCTACTGCAAATGTCCTCATGATAAAATAATTTTTTTTCTTCTGGGTACATGCCAAGTAATGGGATTGCAGGATCAACTGGAAGGTCTAATTTGAGTTCTAATTTGCGGATTCTCCATACTTCTTTCCAGAGAGGTTGTATTAGTTTGCAGTCCCACCAACTATGTAAAAGTGTTCCCTTCTCTCCACATCCATGCCAGTATCTGCAACTTTGGGACTTTGTGATGTGGGCTATTCTCACTGGCGTTAGGTGATATCTCAAGGTGGTTTTGATTCGCATTTCTTTGATGATTAGGAAAAATGAGCATTTTTTTTCATGTTTGTTAGCCATTTGTTTGTCTTTTTCATGTCAAAGCCCCTATGGCCCTGGTCTTGGTTGCCACAGGAAGGAACCAGGCATGATGTGGATTAGAAGTATAAGCTTGCAGGAGGCAGGCTAATCTTGAATACAGGGTAGCCCAGAGCAACCTCACAGTAACCTTTTATTGAGATGGTACATGACAGATGAGAAGAATATTAGACAATGACTGTGTGCTTAAGGATTGTCACAGCTTGTGCTCTTTCTCCACAATGAACACCTGTGGATGAATTGCCCAAGGGTCCATCCTCAAGACGCAAATCATCTTGCTCAGAGGTCCTTGGGCTCTCAGCATCCTCTACATCCTCAGAGAAAGTTCTGTTCATATCTCTTTCCCATAGATAGGATCACATCTTTCAATGTAAAGTTTCCATCTTGTTCCTTTAAAAAATTATTTCTCTTGGGCCTACATGGTTTTTTACCCTACCTTCTTCCCTGCTACCCTTATTTACCCTTCACCTTTGGTCCCTGTATCCTTAAAAAAGGTTAGAGGCAGTTAAATCAGGTCGAGGTCTGATATCACCGGCTTATTAACCAAGAATCTAACTATTATTCTTCACCGCCCTCCATAGCACCAATGATGGGTAAGATTCCCAAAACTGGGACAACCTAAGACAGGATATGGAGAGGCTGCATGCTGGATTACATTCATAGTACCCACAGACGGGTAAGATCACTCTGCGTTCAGTCAACCTAAGACAGGGACCAAACCATTGATGTTTGTTTCCCCATGACGGGTAAGACTGAAACTGCAAGAGCAGGCAACCTAAGACAGGGGCTATGTTTTTCTGCCATACAAAAAACAAAAGAGGGAATTGTTGGGCCCTGCCATGTGCCTGAGGCCTAGTGCAACTTCCCGAGCCTGAGTAGAAGTAGATCCATAGAGCTACTTCCGCGTAGCAATTACTCAGCAAGGCCTGGCCTGAAACTGCCTCTACCTAGATACAGCCAACATGGTACCATGCCATTGGCCCAACCCTGTCATGCATCTCATCCCCCGCCTTCTTTCCCTGCCCCTTCCCCACACTCTATATAAGTGGCTGCTTGATGCAATAAAGTTGAGTTCCTGCTTAAAAAAAAAAAAAAAAAATAAAATAAAATAAAAGTGTCCATTATCATTTCCCTCACAAGCCTAGGTGGTTCAGAATGTTGCCAAGGGCAGTAACATTGCTTCACAATTTGTGCTTTGAAACATGCAGCTACCTTCTGCCTCAAACCCGCTTCTTCTTCTTGTATTGAACCAACTCAGTGTTATAAACCTAGAATTCTGTGATCTACCCTGAAAACCTCTTCCTGCAATTTTGTTAACCTTGATTTATACTTTTGTGTCTTCCTTTATGCACTATAATTAATAGAGTTCTCATACCTAACTATGATTTCTAGTTCATGTATCAAGCATTCCTATTCAGTTTTAGCTCCATGGAGTCAGAAATAGAGGTCAGCACATAGCATAATGCAAGGTACACACATCTCAGCAAATATGTCTAAAATAAAGGAGTGAATATATCATCTGATAAACACTCCCAACGTAATGAGGTGACACTTACCTGTCTGATAGATAACCATACACCAGACTTCCCAGCAATGACCCGGCCATAAGTATGGACTGAACCAGTGATTTCTGTGACTGAGATTCACACACCAGGTCCCACTGGAAGAGAAGGAAAGCAGCACAGTGGAGCTGGGGAGGACTGTGAGCCCTTTAGTGGACACTGACTCCAGAATCCAAACTCAGCATATAGTATGTGCATGAGCCTCTGCTGTGATCGTCCTGCCTCCCTCTACAGCTTCGTCTACAGACACTCTCCTCTGGTAGCCTACACTCTGAAAGTACTGAACTAATTTCAAGCCTTCAAATGCCGCTAGCTCTTTCTTTTTCCTCACAACCTTCCAACAGCCTTTATGCATGTGTTTATGTCTCTATTCATTTTATCTTCACACTTCCTGAATTGCACTAACTTATATACATTCTTTAAGAGTTACATTTAAAAACATAAAACCACAGATAAAAAGTTTTCTTTACCAAAATGTAAAAAAAAAAACAAAAAAACACCCATATGCAAAAACCCAGTATTTTTTTCTAGGAAGGCCACACTAATCATGTAGGGAACATAAGGGACCTTGTCTTGGCTTCACTTACTTGTGATTTCAAACACTGTAATAAATCTCATCTTTGGGCACATACTGAATCATTCAAAAAACTTGAGAAATCCTGGCACCTGGATCCTATGCCCAGGGGTTCTGGTTATTTGGTCTGCATATCAGTTTTGCAATGATTATTGAGAACCACTAGCCTAGCTAACATTTTTCTAGGTCTTTCTCATAAGAATCAATGATAGAAATCAGTTTATACTTAGCTTGTTCAATTCATTAGTCTTAATACTCATACACTTGATTGCATCATAGTGCAGATAAGCGATTGCTACAAGCTGAAGGAATGAAGAAAGGGCTGGCTCAGCGCCTGTAGCACAGTGGTTATGGCACCAGCCACATGCACCGAGACTGATGGGTTCAAAACCAGCCTCGGCCAGCTTAACAACAATAACTGCAACAAAAAATAGCTGGGCATTGTGGTGGGTGCCTGTAGTCCCAGGTACTTGGGAGGCTGAGGGAAGAGAATCGCTTAAGCCCAAGAGTTTGAGGTTGCTATGAGCTGTGATGTCACGGCTCTCTACCGACGGCAACATAGTGAGACTCTGTCTCAAAAAAAAGATAAAAAAAAAAAAAAGGAAAGGAAAGAAAGGGCTGACTGCAGCACCCATCTGGGGACTAAATGTGTGAAGCAATTGCATTCTTTGTGTTGCCTCCAAACATTTACAACCACACAAGCAGAGCATGCAGTTTCCTACCTCAGTCACAGTGGTGGAGAAGAAGCTTTGGTCATACACCCAGCCGTCCACACAGGGCTCTGTGTCTGGCTCACTCATGTTGGAGAAGCTCCCATTTGGGTAAAGGAGCTGCCACTGGGGATGGACGAAACGACGACACTTCTCTGGCCTTAGGTTGGAGTCCAGTGGGATGAAGACTCTCAGGAGGGCGTCTTGGCTGAGGGTCCCAGTGTCATTGTCAGAGACAGTGTCATTGTCGAGGATGTGGACCCAGCAGCGATGACCAGGGATGGCTGCAGTGAAGTTCTCCAGCAGGATATGAGGATACAGTAGGATGCTGATGATACATAAGAAAGCCAGCTGAAGGATCTGGAATCTCCCCAGGTTTCCTACCTGATCCAGGAGCACCTCAAAGGCCATTGGGGCTGAACAGGTGATCCCCAGGTGTTAGCACAGTGAGCTTATGGAGATCAATTCAGAAGTAGAAGAGGTTTCTTCCATTAAGGTGCAGTAATCCTGTGTTGATCCAGACACCACTTTCTCTTCGATGGGACTGGTCACTCAACTATAGCAGAGCAGTGCAAGGAGTTTCAGAAAGAAATATTGTATTATGAAAGAAATGTTGGAAACATAAAAGCAA
Source organism: Loris lydekkerianus (assembly GCA_963574355.1). Taxonomy (NCBI): domain Eukaryota; kingdom Metazoa; phylum Chordata; class Mammalia; order Primates; family Lorisidae; genus Loris; species Loris lydekkerianus. The sequence goes on along the minus strand of CAUYPK010017810.1, from coordinate 8,713 downwards.
AACCGCTTTATCACCTTTTGTGAGCAAAGAAGATAGAAGGGGACTTTTTTTGGGTTGAGACTGAAGTTTGACTAAAAGTTAATCCAAACGAGTTAAAGTAAAACAAAATGGAATGCTTGGTACAAATGTTGACTTTTTGTAAGTGAAGTTCTGCTTTGGTTCAAATCATGTAAATCACAGTGAACTTTTAAATTTTGGAAGTAGTGAAATGAGTATAATAAGCAAAGAGGGTGGAATAGTTTTTTTTTTCAGAGATGGCTCACCCTGTTGTCCAGTCTTTTGCCCAGAGGGGACTGCAATAGCACCATCATCCCTCACCACAGCTTGAAGTCCTGGGCTCCGTGGATTGTCCCACCTTACAGCATTCTGAGAAGCTGGGACTACAGATGTTAGATAGCATGTGTGGTTAAGATAGCAAAAGAGGCCCAGACTCTAAATTTTTTAGAGTCAGGATCTTTGTTGTCAAGGCTGGTGTCGAGTTCCCAGTGTCAAGTGATCTTCCATGCTCGGTGTCACAAAATACTGGGTTTACAGTCATGAGCCACAACCTGGCTGGGAAATAGCCCTGTTATTAGTAGTTTATTTCACTAGATTTGTTAATTCTTGCAAATAATAATTTGGATTTTCTATTTCTATGACTATAAAAAAGCAATGTAATTTACTTAAATATTTCAGTTACGTACTTATAAGTTTATAAACAAAACATGAAGTCAATGTGACAAGGTGTCATGTTACAGATAATAAGGGTATGTACATAACAGTTTTTATTAAAATGTCGTAAGATAAGCACAAGGAGATAACAGCGGGCTGTTAAAGAATTGAAGGAAAAGTGTTTTTATCATTTCCTGGAAGATGCTGTGAGGAAGATAAGTCACCCCTGTAGAAATTAACTTTGGCTCCTCTTGAGAGAAAATTCTTGAGACAATAAAGCAGTAGATGAAGAGGGGAAAAGAGCAAATTTGTGAAGAGTGGGTAATATGTCCATCATTATGGTAAAAGGCTATGGCCTTATCTATGCACCTACACGCGCTAGAAGCTAATGAACATACAGGGTGGTAATGGGTGATCGTAGTTTAATAACATAACCCCTCAAATAAACAAAACCCCTGGAATTTATTCTGAAGACTAGAGTGTGTTTTTCTGGAATGTCAAATTCACCACCTGTGGAAAACCTTAAAGTGTGGACTCCTGTCCAGCCTATAAAGATTCTCTTTCAGTAAAGAACTCTAAGGGATTGGTTGCAAAGGAGAGAGCTAAAGAGCCACTGGGTGCTGCTGTGAAGTATTGGCGAGGGTACGTCTTAGTTCACTAAAGCCGCCACAACAAAATACCACAGACTGGGTCACTTGAAAGAGGAAATTCGTTTTCTGACAGTTCTGGATGCTAGAATTCCAAGATAAAGGTATTGATGCATTTGATTTCCTCTGAGGCCTCTTTATAGCTGCTTTCTTGCTGTGTCCTCAGGTGGCTTTCCTGCTATGCGTGTGCACACCTGGTGTCTCCTTTTCTTCTTATGAGGACACCAGTCACACTGGATTAGGATACTACTCTCGGGGCCTCATTGTAGCTAATCTGCAAATACAGTTGGCTGGGATCTCAACATAGGAATTTTGGAAGAATATGATTCAACCCATAACAGGGTTATACAATCACATTTCTATTTTATTAATCTTACCAATGCTGTAAAGAAAGAGTGAGATGGGCATTACTTCCCTTGGTTTCCAGGATAAATGTGAGAGAATGAAGCCTTATAATGTGCTCTGTTTACTTTAGTGAAGGAGTAGGTATAAACCATAATAAAATCTAGCAGGAAAGAACTAGCCTGGTGGCTAGATTGAATAAGGTAATTAGGAAACCACATAACTACACAAACACCCACTTGAAAATTCTCACTCCAAGGTCATAGCAATGAGGTTTCTTTACTTTCACAGATTCTATGATTATTTGTAGGACAAAAGAGGCCCAGGCTCTATTCTATCAGGGTGGAAATTTTATGTCTTATTCTAATGAAAGAGCACTGAGAGCCACTTACTCTCTTGCTGGAGATGAACCCTCACTGGGCTCCACCACTGCTCTCTCTCTGGGATTTGTGCCGATGAGCTCTCACAAATATCAACTATCTCGCCTTTCCTTGCAGCTGACTTGAGTTATGCTTCTCCATAAGACGTTTTCCTCACTTTGGTACTGTACTCAGGTCTTTCCTTTGGTCTCACTGACAGTTTTCAATATTATAAGAAGACAAAAGTGATATTTACATCCATATTTGCTTAATGGAGACAAACTGTACAGAAGCCGTAGAGTAGAGAGGCTTCAGTAAGGCAAGACTGCTGAAAAACCAGGGCCTCTTCAACAAGCCCCAATAGAAGGATGCCCCAGGAAGGTGTGGCCTTTAGTCCTGAACACACCTGTCAGACTGTGAACGGAGCCAGAACCTCCCCCACCTTTAGGGAAGGAAACCCAGGACCTGGGCAAAATGACTCTGTAGTGTCAGATAAGCTCCATCTAGGAGTCATAAAACTCCTGACATACAAGCAGACTATGATGTCCTTCAAGGTCAAAAACAAAAGTAAAAATAAACTTATAATGATCCTACCTTCTCTTTCAGCCACTTCTGTATTGTCTGGTGTCATTGACAGGAAAAAAAATCCACTTAATTTTTGTCCCTTCTATTAACTTTAAAACTCTATGCTATCAGGTATTGGTCACCAAATTTCTTTTTAATAAGGAAGGACCCAATGTTTCCTACATTTTCATATTAAAATGTTTATCTGCTGCAGTTGAGAAATCCCTCTTCCTGGAAACTACTTTCTATTTGGCCTGAGAGACTCAATTCTTTATTTTTTTAAATGTATGATTAATATAAGGGTATAAATGATTATTTTACAATGTTTGCATTTGTTAGTGCCTGTGTGGTTGTGCCCCCACTCCGGAGATGTGTTGTATGCCCTTAGGTGAGAGACTAAGGTGAGGCTCATTAGGTGAGAGCACACCAAAAACTCTCTCTCAATTTTTCTGCCCCCTCCTTACCTCCCTTCCTCCCAACATGAATTAAATTGAGGTTTTCTCTTTGGTGTACGTGTATCAGTTTGTCGACTGGCTTCACATTAGTATTGAATACAATGGATACTTGATTTTTCATTCTTTTTTTTTATTGCTAAATCATAGCTGTGTACATTAGTGCAATCGCCTGTACCCATTCTAAGATGCACCATACATGTGGCCCCACCCATTATGATTTTCCATTCTTGTGATACTTTACTAAAAAGAATGTTCTCCAGCTATATCCAGGTTAATGCAACAGATGTAAAGTCTCCAGCAAGACTTCACATCTTTTACGTTTACCTGGATGGAGCTGGAACAAATTCTTCTTAGTAAAAGAATGAAAAAAAAAGTATACAATGTACTCAATACTACTATGAAATCAGCATATAATCACCTACACATTCATAGGAATGGTAAAACATAACTATAGTCCAGAAAGAAGGAGGGAGGAGTGGGAAGGTTGGGAGGAGGGAAGGTAATTGGGGCGACCTCACCTAATGTGCATAATGCAATGATACATTTCAAAACTATTAAGAATAGAATATAAATGTCTTACCACAACAAATAAGGAAGCAAAGAGATGGTTATGTTAATCAGTTCTATATAAACATTCCACATTGTATATAAAATCAGCACATTGTACCCCATAAATGTATTGACATACACAGTTATGATTTAATAAAGAAAAAAAAATAAAGACTCCTTCACTTTTGGCTCGGCGCCTGTGGCTCAAGCGGCTAAGGTGCCAGCCACATACACCTGAGCTGGCAGGTTTGAATTCAGCCCGGGGCCCTCCAAACAATAATGATGGCTGCAACCAAAAAATAGCTGGGTATTGTGGCAGCTGCCTGTAGTCCCAGCGACTTGGGAGGCAGAGTCATGAAAATTGCTTGAGCCCAGGAATTGGAGGTTTCTGTGAGCTGTGATGCCATGGCACTCTACCCACAGCAACAGCTTGAGGCTCTGTCTCACACACACACACACACATACACACACAAAAATAATAATAATAAATAAAAAAAGACTCCATCACTTTTTATGTCTGAATAGTATTCCACAGTATATATTCACCATAGTTTATTAATCCATTTATTGTTTGATGGGCACTTGAGTTGATGCCATATCCTGGCAATTATAAATCAATCTGCTATCAACAATCTAGTGCAAATAGATAAAAAGATTTTTTTTTTATTTGTGTGTTGATACCTAGTAATGGGATTGCAGGATCCAATGGAAGGTATATTTTGAGTGTTTGAGGATTCTCAGAGACTTTATTCTATTATGGTTTACCTATTTCATTCTAGGGTGGACTTTCTGTCTTCTGTACTGATTATTTAAAGATTGGAGTGTTGGAAGGCTCTTGAATAATCTCTCTTCTTTATGTCAACTTTCATTATTTTTAAATGACTATGTTTGAATGTGTGGTGTGTTGCTATAAGGGAATATGAGCCTGAGCACTTTGCAAAGAAAAGAGGCTTACTTGGTCCACAGCTCTGCAAGTTGTACAAGGAACATGGCAGTAGCACCTGTATCAGTTGAGGGCTAAGGCTAACTTCAGTCAAAGTGGAAGGCAAGGGGAATGAGCATGTGTGGAGATAGAGGGATAGAGTTAGTGAGAGAGTGACATAGGAGGTGTCAGTCTCTTTATAGGAGCCAACTCTCTGAGGAAAGAATAGACTGAACTCAATTGCCCCTTTCCCCCGGGAGGACATTAATCTATTCATGAGGGGTGACCCAAACATCTCTCATGAAGCTCAACCTTCGACACTGGGATAATTTTCAAAAGGAGATTTGGAGGGTCAAATGTCTAATTATGGTGGATTCCCTGATTTATGATGCCAGCACAACCTCTTCCCTGAGCTCTAAGTTTTAACCTTTCTTTATCTTCAAATGACATCCATATCTGCCTTCTCCTAATTACCTTCCCTACTGTCTTCAGTGTCTTCCAAATCAGTGTTGCTCTTAGTTCCTCAGTTGTTCTATTTCCTCCACCAAATTCCTCCTCCTAAATCATAAAGTAAACTTTCTCAAATTAGTCATGTCATGTCGGTTCTCTGCTTACCTATGTCCTGTGTCTTCCATTGCCTGCAGAATGCATTCACCATTGCACCTTCATGGCCTATTAGGGTAACTCTCTCGTACCTCTTGGAGTTCATCTCACTTGGCCACAGTCACACTGGCCTTCTTTATGTTTCAGATCATGCCAGGCAACTCCGACACCAGGATTTCTGTATTTCTTTTGCTCACTACCTGCTTGCCTCAACTCTCTCAGGTTTTTTGAGTCACTCTTCAAATGTTACCCAGGTGACAGGCCTCCCCTGTATATTATCTTTAATTATTAATCTAGACTAGGGATGTCCAAATGTTTTTCTTTCTGCTACATATTGTAACATTATAAGAATAAGAGTTGTTTTGGGCCACACAGTAAATACACAAATGCTAATGAAAAGTGGTTAGCAAAAAAAAAAAGAGAGAGAGAGAGAGAAGGTCCATGCATACTTTTTGTAATATCAAACACCATAGAGAAGCGAAAACAAAGTCTTCACAAAATCAACATGTGACCGGAAGGTCACAGGTGGATATTCTTGATGGACCTGTATCTTAGTAATCATTTGTATATATTGATTAATTTTTTACACACTACTTGGCACCACTAACCATATGTTTGCTTGTTATCTATTTTCCCATGACATAAATACAAATAACACAGTCAGCTTTGCTCATGTTGCATCCTCTTAACCTTGAAGATTCCTTGGAACAGGAATCTGTTAAGTCCCAAGTTAATAATAGTGGAACACTGAATAAAAGAATAAGAGACTGTCCAATGTATTGGCCTCACATCAGAAAAAGAGAACAGTGTTGTCTAGAGAGCAAGATGGCAACCAAGTAACAGCTTCCTTGCAATTGGGCACTGTGAGACTGGGAAGACAAGACTCCAGGGATCTCTGGCCAGTGGTATCTGCCTATAATCATCCCTTTGAGGACACAGGGAGTCGTCGAGAGACTTCTGGACCCCAACAGGAGGACAAAAACAGTGGAAAACTGGCAAGTGGTTGCGTGTGTTTGATCAGTCTAATCCCCTCAGCAGCTGTAACTACAGCAGCAGTGAGACTGCAAGCTGGAAAGACCTTACCTGTGAACTGTTTTGGTGTTTTTGGACTTGGACTCAATTGGACTGCCTTGGGGAGATCTTGGGAAGGAGTGCAGAGAACTTTGGGTGTTGTCCAGGGCCCCAGACTGAGCTTCTGTGCCGGACAGAGCTAATAGTGTTCGGCTGTGGGCCGCAGGGAGCCATTGTGAGAGAACTGCCCCGGCAAGCTCCGCCCTTAGGGTCGCAGACCAAGGATCAGCGGGAGCTAGTAATCTAGTGACTGAGCAGCCTGAAAGGCAAGGACTGAGCCGCCTTATAGCCTTAACCTTCAGGGGCAGAGTGAGACAGGTTTTGGCACACTGGGTAAGTGCATAGCCACTTCAGCAGTGATCCCAGTGACAAGCACTTTCCTGGGAAAGCTTCTTCTTAGCCAAGTTTAGAAGTTTAAAGTGCCTTTTAAAAGGCCTGAAGAGAGATGTAGGGTCTCCACCCTGTGGAGTTTGAGAAATCAGCAGAGGCCTCCAGTCATATCAGCATTGTGATTAACATCTCATACCCCAGAAATCACCTGTTGCCCAGACAATATTCAATAAGATATATATACTGCTTTGTTTTTGTTTATTTTTTTGTAGTTGTTGTTTTATTTTTTAATTTCAACCTTTTCCCTGTTGATTTTTCTTTTCTTTTCTTTTTCTTTCCTTTCTCCATTTTTCTAGTTTAAATATAATTTCCCATTGCTGCCTTTTTCAATAATTAGAACTTCATTTTTGCTAGTGTTTCTACCCTTGTTATTTGGTTTTTCACCCAATTTTATCCTGTAAAGTTTTCTGTTTGCTTGCTTTGATTTGATTTATAGCATTTTTGTCTTTCCTCTCTACTTGGTGGAAGTGGGGTACTGTGTCCGATCAGGCTAGCAAAGAGCAGCTGACCTCAAGGGAACCACCCAATCTGGCACCTCCAGAGGTTGGGTTTTTTAAAAGGTTGTGTCAAAGTACCCTACTGTACACTGTATTCCTCTGTCTCCCTCGTTTAGTGCCTCTCTTCTTTTTGTCAATATTCCCTCTTACCCACTCCCTCTCCTTTCTCTTTCTTTCTTTCTTTCTTTCTTTTTCTTTCTTTTATCCCTTCTTGCTCTCTTCAGCCTCCCCATCCTTCTGGTCCTGTACCAAAAGGACTCATCAAAACTCTAGTCCACAGGCACAGCAACTTAAAGAGCAAGAGGAAATGAAGGGAAAATTAGGGCAAGGAAACAGATAAAATAAATCACTCATGAAGAATCAGCAGAAAACTCCTGGCAACAAGAAGAATCAGTCCAGAGAAACCCCTCCAAGGGACCATGAGGTTACTACCACAGGGGATTCCAGCTATAAAAAATTTTTAGGAATAACAGAAAGGGAATTTAGAAGACACATGATGAAAACAATGAAAAAAAATGATAGAAACAATGAAGAAAACTGCTAATAAAGCAGAAAATAACCAAAAGGAAACCAAAAACCAGAATCAAATAAGAGATGAATGATATGAAGAGTATAGAAAGGATATAGGAGAGCTGAAGGAACTGAAGAAGTCAATTAGGGAACTTAAGGATGCAATAGAAAGTATCAGCAACAGGTTAGACCATGCAGAAGAAAGAATTTTGGAGGTAGAGGACAAATGTCTTGATATAACTAAGATAGTTAAAGAGGCAGAAAAGAAGAGAGAGAAAGCAGAACATTCACTGACAGAATTATGGGACTTTATGAAGCACTCAAACATACAAGTTATAGGAATCCCAGAAGGGGAAGAGGAATGCCCCAGAGGAATGGAAGCCATACTAGAGAATATTACAAATGAAAATTTCCCAAATATCACCAAAGATTCTGACATACTCCTTTCACAGGGATATTGGACCCCAGGTCACCTCACCTCTAACTGAGCTTCTCCAAGACACATTGTGATGAACCTGTCCATAGTCAAGACAAAATAAAAGATTCTGCAAGCTGCCAGGAGTAAGCGCCAGTTGACCTACAGGGACAAATCCATCAGGGTGACTGCATACTTCCCTAATGAAACTTTCCAAGCAAGAAGACAATGGTCATCTACTTTTAATTTACTTAAACAGAATAATTTTCAGCCCAGAATTCTATATCCTGCTAGGCTAAGCTTTAAAATTGATGGAGAAATCAAATCATTTGCGGATATACAAACATTGAGGAAATTCCCCACAACAAGACCAGCTCTACTAGGAAATACTTCAACCTGTTCTACACCATTGCAATGGATCAACAGCAAAGTAAGAACTCAGAAATTAAAGGACAGAACCTAACTTGCACACTGATGTAAAAGATAAAACTAAGCAATGGACTCTCACAAAATAAGATAAATAGAATACTACCACACTTATCAATTATCTCAATAAATGTTAATGGCTTGAATTCCCCACTGAAGAGACATAGATTGGCTGACTGGATTAAAAAGCACAAGCCATCCATTTGCTGTCTGCAGGAAACACACCTGGCTTCAAAAGACAAATTAAAACCCTGAGTCAAGGGTTGGAAGACAATTTTTCAGGCAAATGGAATTCAGAAGAAAAGAGGAGTT
>CAUYPK010017808.1:0-15750 GCA_963574355.1 Loris lydekkerianus | reverse complement strand
CAGACCTCCGTGCCTCCGTGTGAGTGCAGGGGAGTGCTGGACTGCTGGGGAATGATATTCAAAGTTTTATAAAGTTTTAAGTCTGGCAAGGGAGCACCATGGCACCCTAGTAGGGGAGGTAGGACCAGTTTTTAGAGGGTCACTTCCGTGAAATGAAGTGGGAGGGCTTTTGATTTCTGCCGTTTTGTTTGTAGGGCCCTTAAGCCGGACTCATGGGGGGAGGGGAGACTCCCGTCCGCTTGGTGATGGATTTTGTACCTTTGTTTGCGTCCTTGTGGTCTCCCCTCAGTGGTGTTGATGTGCGATCTCCAACCTTCTCTCCTGGTATAGCTCCAATCCTCCAGGTTACTTACTAAATTTCCATCCTTTAACTCTCCTTCTGGACGGGAGCCTCTGTGGAAAGCTGGCTTCAGTCCACCATCTTGTCTCCCCCCAGGCTGTATCTGCCATTTCTTATCATGTTAAACCAAATATACGAGCTGGACTCTTGAACTATCTGTTGGGCATGAACCACACATTCTTTTTTCTTATCATTTGTTTTGCAGAACCCATCTTCTGAGTTACCTTCTCCCCTCACCTTCATCTCCAGATGATAATGCCCATCTTTGGCATTTACCACCTCTACTTCTTGTAAGCACTTACCTTACTTGCTAGTTCTTACATCTACTTCTGTTTGTTCAACCATCTGACTACCTGCTCATAAAGACAGTAATTCTATTTTAAATTTTAAATGAATGTAACAAACAGTTTTTTAGAATGAATTCTGAGCCACACCATATGCTAGATATTTTGGGCAAAGAGATGCAGAGAGATAGTTTCTGACTATAAAATCACATAGTGCCTGAGGTCACAGTTGGCCCACGGTCAGTTCTCAGTAAGCACACTTAAGAAGGTGCAGCTAAAATGACAATGAGAACAACTTTCCACTCTGAAAAGTCTCCAGATTGTGTAAAGTTTTTATATATTTAAAATGCCTGGATTCTGTATGTCACCAACGTCGCTTGTCTACTTGCAGCTTCAGGTCATCAGTTCTCCTTTGCAGTGCTCCAGTTTGTGGCACAGGTTTTATAAGGTTTAATAGGTTAATATTATTACATTTCTTCAGGATATGCTTCTGCTCAGATGGTCTAGAGGGCGGATTGCATTGTAAAAGTGAATTTGATGTTAGTAGGATCCTCTCCTCCCCTTTCCTTTCTTCCATCTTTTATTCTTATTTGTACTACTTCTAAAAAAAAAAAAAAAAATACTTAAGAAAGCCATCAAGGCCAAGACAGATGACTAAGGAACAGAAGGCAACTTAGTTCTGAGAACTCTGTGTTTGACACTCCTGAGGGTTACACACAACTGTAATGGTCTCTGAGATTGAGATACCAAGTTTCCTTTGTTCTCTGTGTTTACAGTCGTGAAGACTCCGATTTATAGCCTGTACTTACCTGATATGTTCTCTCAATTTGACTACTGAACACATGCCCAATGCCAGGGCTCCCTGCCTGACATTTATATACCATCATCACCACCAAAAATTTGAGAAAAAAAAAAACAAAAAACTTTTTTTTTCTTTTACATAACAGGAATATAAAATTTCTTTGGGAATTTTTTGAGAAAATTCTTGATTTTAAAGAAATCAAGTTTAATAAATAAACATGCTAGTAAATCAGTGCATACTACTGACACCTAACTCCTATAGTTTCTGTAGTTGAGTGCCTTTCTTGTGTATATATTGACATGTACATACATACCCACACCTGTACATGCATGTACATGTAGTCATGTATATGTATTTATATGGTTGCGTGAATGTATTTGTATGATTGTGTATATGTATTTGTGGGTTGTGTGTATGCATTAGTATGGTTGTGTATCTATTTGTATGGTTGTATGTATGTATTTGTATGGTTGTGTGTATGTATTTGTATAGTTGTGTGTATGTATTTGTATGGTTTCACACCAACACACCATAAGGATAACGTTTATTGAGGGGGTGTGGTATTTATATGTTATGACATATTCTTAAACTTTGTTGTGTGTAAACCATATTCAATTATATTTGTTTACCTTCTTTTTAAACATCCACTATAATGCATATTGCTTTTTGGATAACAGGGCTGTAAAAAATGGAAAATAACAGTAAGAAAAGTTAAAATATTTGGTTAAAATATTTAGTTAGTAGAAAAAGTTAAAAGTTGAAAGTTTAAGTCTTCCAAAAGTTATTACTTTGGAAAGATCAGTAATGTGTGAGAAAATGAACAGGTAAAAGTGCTTAAATCTCTGTACTCCTGAGGTTAGTATGGAAGATCTCGTTTAGTCACAAGCAAATAACTAATTAGGAGAATTCTCTCTGAAGTTAAGTCTAAACCTGTGGATGAAGAAAACTAGTGTTAAAATATCAACTGCACTTAGGCATACAATTAATATTTATATTATGAAAAATTTAGCATATTTATCATTCAACTTCTTGCTTTATTATAAAATCCTCTAAGATAATGCTAATATGTACAGATTAACTACCTCCAATTTACATAATTTTTTTCATTTCCTAATGCATTAAAATTCCATTTTCCTATTTTATTATACTTAGTTTAAATTCTTCAGATAACCTAGAGAAATTTATGCTTGTTCTACTGCATAAAATTGTATTTCTTTTAGACTACTCTTTCCATAATTAGATACTTGGTCCAAATTTTCTTATTTTGATGACTACATGTTTATGTGACCATATATATATATATATATATATATATATATATATACACACACACATATGTCTTTATTTCCTGTGAGTGTTCATAGATATTTTCTACTAACTCCAAATATTTTATTTGGGTGCAGGTTAACTTTTGTCCAATGTTTTGACAAATTGCACTTCAAAAATATTTTTAAAATGTTGCTTCTGCTCCATCAAGTCTGGTATAGCAATCACCTGCCTATATAAAATTATGACTGAGAAGGAGAAAAGTATTCAGGAAGCTCAGCTCATGAGAACTAATTAAAATAATAACCTGATATGCATGTTCCTTGTAGATTAGTGTCTGATGAATTGGTTGTTCATGACTTTCCAATGCCAAATCAATGTTGTCAGAGCACAACCGCTAATTAGAATGAGAAACTGGCTAATTCACAATCAGAAAACTGTTGACTTAAAAACATATGTCAAGTATCAAGAGTAATGATTCACTAAAATGGGGAGTGACTTATCTCCCCTAATGTTAAAAAGAAAATTTTAAGACCATATAATAGGAATAAAAATAATAATATGATTATAAGGAGAAAGACCAAGAACATGGGAAAGAAGACCACATTATGAATAACTGCACAAGAATTATGTTCAAAATAAATATATCTCCCCATACCTATGTAAGAGCTCTTACAAAAATTCAGGAGAGATGAGCTCTAGAAAGGCAAATGAATTTTCTAGATGATATACAATGAACATTTAGCTACATTACGATGTAATACATTATCTGGAATAAACTCTTGCTGCTAACTTTTATTTCAATGGCTAGCTTTTGAACAATACATATTGATACACAAGATTTTTTAAAGGACTTAATATATCACAGCTTTATAGAGAAAATGATCTCTGATTCACATTTTGAATGAAACTTTAAGAGCAAAACACATAGGCACATTTATACAAACAAGAATTATTAAATGAATAAAAGCAAAATGATTCCATGTCTGCGAAAGGCTGCTAAAACAGAAAATTTAAGTAACATATACAGCCTCATAACATAATACCAAAACAGTCCAGAATTTCAAACTTTATTCATCATACCAAGAACTAAGAAAATTTAAACTTGATCAAGAAAATACAATTAACAAATGTCAATACTAACATGACACTAATGTTGAAATTGTCTACAAAGTCTCATCATAAAACTATTAAGTAAGCAACTGTAAGTATGCTTGAAATAAATTAGAAAACATAATGCTTTAGTAAAGAAATTGAAAATATAAAGAAAACCAAAGGGATATTTTAGAATTGAAAAAGACAATAACTGTAACAAAAAACTCAGGGATGGGACCAATAGTAGAATGGAGAGCACAAAAGAAAGAGTCATTGGATTTGAAATAGAACAAGAGAGATTACCCAATGGGACTCTCAAAAAGAAAAAGGATGTAAAATATTGAGCAGAATCTCAGGGGCCTGTGGGACTATAAAAGATCTACCAATTTTGTCATTAGAGTCACATAGAAAGGGAAGAGAGAATGTGTGACTGAAAAATTATTTTTAAAAATAATGCCTGAAAATATTTCAAATGTGTTAAAAGACATAAGCCTACTGATTTACAAAGGTAAGAGAATTCCATACATGATGAACCCAAAGAAATTCATTCCAAGATAGGGCATAATCAAACTTCTGAAAACTAAAGACAGAGAAAATCTTGAAAATGAAAAGAACAAAAAAAAAAAAAAAAAAAATAGCATTCCTAGAGGGTAAAACAATTCAAAAGACAATGGATTCCAATCATTAACAACCGAGGCAGGAAAGAATCGGCACATTTTCCAAGTGCTAAAAGAACTATCAACCACCAATTCTAATCTGGCAAAAATTATCTTGAGGAATGAAAGAGAAAGATATTCTTGGGTAAAGAAAACCTAAGAGAATTTGTAACCTCTAAGAATGGCTGGCATGCACACGTACCATACTGGGAGGGAGGGAGGGAATAGAGTCCAGGAACCACCACCAGGTGCCTACCAGTCCATGCTGCCTGTTGCTCTGCCTGCCCTGCTTTCATGGTCACCATGGAAGTGCAGGTGGAGACCATCTCCCTAGGAACCCATGCATCTTCCAGAAATGGCCAGATCTTTGTGGTGCACTACACTATGATGCTTGAAGATGGAAAGAAATTTTATTCCTTCCAGGATAGAAACAAGCCCTTTAGGTTAGTACTAGGCAAGCAGGAGGTGATCTGAGGCTGGGAAAGAGGAATTGCCTAGATAAATGTGGGCCAGAGAGCCAAACTGATTGCATCTCTAGATTATGAGCATGATGCCACAGGACACCAGGCATCATCCCACCATACGCTATTCTCATCTTGTCTTCCATTTAGAGCTTCTCAAACTGGAATGACAGTGTTAAGGTGAAAGAGAAGCAAGCCTAACTCCATTTTAATATAATTATTTTTCCAGAGAATCAGTGGGAAGGCAAAGCAGGTGGATTCCATTCTATTGTTTTGCTACATTTTATTGCATTAAAAAAACAAAACAAAACAGTTCTGCTTACCTCCCCACCCCTGCATGGAATTTTAAATGTACCTGGTTAGAACTGTTAGAATTAGTATTGTGTAGAAAGTCACTAACTATTGTTGTGACAACTCTCGTGATTATGTTAAGTTAGTTTTCATGCCATCTGTATATGATATGGAAATGCTAAAACAAGAAGTTTGAATCTACTTTACTGTTTACTCCTTTTCTGTTATATTCCATTACCTTCAAAATTGGTTCCTCTTATTTGCCCTCCCATTGTATAACTGTGAATGCATTCATCTAAAATTGTTAGTGATGTAAGTTACTGACTGGACTCCTGATTACATCCTTGGTGATTATCACTTTTTTGTGAACATGCAGTTTACACCCCCACCTGTGTGTCCCCCACACTATGTTAGGACATTATACATTGTATTTGTTTTGTAAAGAGAATTACTAAGTGCTCTCATGATCATAGCATTATAAACTGACTAAGCCACCTCATTCTCATGATTTCCCCTATCTGCTACTTTTCGCTTCTGTAATTAGGCATGTTTGTCCCCTGTAAAAGTTTTGTCTTATAAAAGTCAGCGCCTCAGTCAACTTGGGGCTGCACTCAGAAATCCCATGTTGAGACACTGGGGCAGTCACCAGCCAGCTCTTCAATAAAATAACTCTTCTTTAATTCAACTTGTCTGGTGGTGTGACCTTTGGTGGGACTCCTTGGCGTAATAACAGGAATCGCCTTCTCCCTTAGTCCCTGTTCTTGGAGCTGCCACGGTACCTCCACATATGTGCACACAAACCCATATAGAGCTTTTCCTGGTGTTCCACTACACTCCATAAACATCTACCCTGACTAAATGTCTTCTATCACTCAGCCTTGCTTCTGACACCTTCAACTCCCCTTCAGCTTTCTCCGGGTATGTGTGTTTGCCAAAACTGCATGCCAAGAACCTCAAGTTACTAAGTTACTCATTTTATTTGGATTCCTTTTTGGGGTGAAGATTCAGGTCCAAATAAATGTATGGTTATATATTAACAGCACAAGTTATAGGTTAACTTTAGGATAGGGATCACTACTTTTTTAAAGGTGAATGCAAGAATCTTTATTTTACTTTTTGGATGAAAATTTTATCTATTATATATTAAATATTCTTTCTGCTGCACTGCAAAGCCATAGCAAATTTGAGGTGCTGGTGAGAGCTGAATTATTCTCCAAGTTGAAAGATGACCTTGGATTAATTAAAAGTCCTACTAGAAGAGAATTTGCTTCACCCAGCACCACCTCACTCTCCCTTTAAGCCCCTCTGCCTTTTGAAAGCAGATAATTTTCACCGTGATGGTGGACACTATAGTTATCTGTCCAGGGCCAGCAGAGACTGCTGAAACCTTCTCTGTGGCCTGGTTTATTATTTTTTAACCCATCCTGTTGTTTTTATAATGAACTTTCAGAAATTTGTAATCTCATAAGCTCCACTGCTTCCTAAATTTTAATAACTATCATTGAAAGTTTAAGTTAAAGGTGCTCTTTGTAGACTTAACACCCAATGAAAGCCCAGCCATCATGATAAATCCTGGAATGCTCCCCTAAGGAAATTATGCTCATCATTGTGACTTCAGTATCTTCTGCTTTTTGATGCTTGGTACCCTCTGCTGATCTCAAAGTTTCCCAACTTTTCCTCCCACATCTCCTTCTCTCCCCTCTGCCATCCTGTGTAGGGATGTGGTGAGATAAATGGTTGCTGTCTGACCTCCAGCCCACCCCACCACACATATGAGTTTCAAGTTTTACTTTTGCAATAAAAGTGCTTTATGCTGGCTTCTTTCAAAAACAAGCAAATAATAACCAAAAGGAAATGGTAAAAGAAAAATAAAATTTTGAAACATCAGAAAGGTCCAGTGATGAGGCTCACGCCTGTCATCCTAGCACTCTGGGAGGCTGAGGTGGGTTGAATCACTTGAGTTCAGGAGTTTGAGACCAAGCTGAGCAAGAGTGAGACCCCAGTATCCACTAAAAATGAAAAGACTGAGGCAAGATGATGGCTTGATTTTAAGAGTTTGAGGTTGCTGTGAGCTATGACACTATGGGCAACAAAGTGAAATTCTGTCTCAAAAGAGAATAAATAAACATTTAGGAGAAAAAAAGAACAATGAAAAGAACAAATTGTTAAATAGTCTTCTTAGGAGTTTGAAAAAAAAATATAATATTGTCAGACCTAGTTCTCAAAGTACATAATGGAAATATTCAAGTATTTTATACATGAAGGAAAGTAAAACAATTTAAATAATGGAAGATGTGGTTTCTATAATTGAGCTGGTGAAGGGTGATTACCAGTAGATTATAATAAAGTGTGTATGTATTTGATGGTTCATTCTTTGTGTCAACTTGACTGGGCTGAAATAGCTGAGAAATTCAAATAAGCATTTGAATCATTAGACTGAGTAAAGAAAGTTCATACTCACCAAAGTCAGGAGGCATCATTCAAACTGTAGAGGGCCTAAAGAGAACAAAAATACGTATGAAGAGAAAATTCTTTCTCTCTCTTCCTGAACTAAGACATCTACCTTTGCCGGCCCCTGGACATTGGAACCCCTGGTTCTCAGGCCTTTGGACTCTGAGACTTACACCAGCAGATTTCCATTCTTAGGCCTTTGGCTTCTGAGTAGGAGTTAAACCATCAGCTCCTCTGGTTCTAAGACATTTGAATTTGGCCTGAATTATACCACCAGCTTTCCTGGTTCTTTAGCTTTCAGAAAAATACTTTGAGACTTCTCTGACTTTATAATTGTGTGAATCAATGCCCATAATAAATCTCTTCATATATACACACACACACACACATACACATACACATACATATGTTTGTGTGTGTATGTATATATATATATATATATATATATACACACATATATGATCATAATGGTTCTGTTTCATTGGATAACATTGGCTAATAGAATATATAATGCAACACCTAGGGAAACAACTAAAAACCTACCAAAAAAGTACACAAAAACACCACAGAAAATCAAAATGTAATTTCTTTAAAAATATTCAAATAACTCACAGACAGGATAGAGAAATAAAAAACAGAAGGATCAAGCAGTAAACATAAAATAAAATTGCAAACTTGAGTCCTAGTTTACCATATTTATATTAAATGTCACACAGTGGCTCACGCCTATAACCTTAGAACTCTGGGAGGCCAACGCGGACGGATTGGCTGAGCTTACAAATTCAAGACCCAGCCTGAGCAAGAGCTAGACTCATCTCTAAAAATAGCCAGTGTTGTGGCGGGCACTTGTAGTTTCACCTGCTTGGGGGGCTGAGGCAAGAGGATTGCTTGAGCGCAAGAGTTGGAGGTTGCTGTGAGCTATAATGCCATGGCACTCTACCGAGGCTGACAAAGTTAGACTCTGGCTCAAAAAAAAAAAAAAAAAAAAGTCAATGGTATAAATATATAATTAAAAGTCAGTAATGGGCAGAGTAGATTAAAAAGCCCAAATTCATGAAGGGTTAAGAGTAAAAAAAAAAAAGCAGATATGTACAGGTCACATATTTATTCTCCCTCATTTATATATCATTGCTGAAATGACAAAATTGTAGAGGTAGAGATTAAGGTAGTGGTTGCCAGGGTTTACAAAAATAGGGGAAAGAGAGGGGTAAAATGAGGGATATATTTATGGTAATGAAATAGTTCTCTATCTTGATTGCAGTGGTGGTTTCACCAAAATGCACATGTAATAAAATGGCATAGTGCTGTTATTGCATACATTGTACCAGTGTCAACTTACTGCTTTCCATGTTGCAGTATACTTATATATAATAAGTTGGGAGAATCTGGGTAAATTGTATATAGGAATCTTCTATACTATTGTTATAATCCCCTGTGGATTTATAATTACTTAAAGACAAAAGTTTTTAAAAAGGAAAAAATAGTTACAAATTTTAAAAGGAAACAAATGTTTTTATTTCAGAGAACTCAAGAAAGGATCACATGGCACAGTATTGCTAAGAAAAGTGGTGAAAGTTAAAGATTATTAGAAAAAGTATTGGTTTGAAAGAGAAAATTTGTTAATTCTAGAGAAAGATAATATAGCAAGAAAAATTTTAATTTAAAATATCTGTATAGAAAAGAGTAGGGACATGTGTGTGTATCAATATAGGTATCAGGCTATGGAAAAGAGGAAAATGGAAATGATATAATGACTAATTCTTAAATAAAGATAAAAATAAATTTGTGGTTTTAAAGCTTCATTTTTATATAAGAGAATATATTGAAATTTATCAATGAAATGACCTGTTCACCTCTTGAGAATAAACATTTTCTTCTCGAAGGGCTTTGAAACATTTTATGATCCATTTCAAAGAGATCAGAATAATTAAGAGGATTTTTGTAGCATTTATTAGTTTATCCTTGTGATAACTAAATCTTTAATACAGTATAATTCTAAGAGATACTCAGTTTTTGAATTTTAATTTCTATTTATCTTCACTTTATCTTGGCAATTAAGTATACAACACTGAGCTCACTTTATTGGTGGTGAAAAATAATGGAGATAATAGAAGAAGGGCAAAGGTGAGGGTAATTTTCAGCTTGCATAAAGATCTATTATAATAAGTGAACTGAATTAAGAACGTAACTACAGCATTTCTTCAAAATAGATCAGACCTTAGTTTTATTTCATAAACATGAAAGATTCATTACAAGTCTATTGAGGTAATTTTCAAAAAAACACTTTTAAAGTAAATAAAATATATTTCCAAAGGGAAATGTTTACCACTCATTATTTCAACATTATTAGAAATATAATTGGTACCCATTTGAATAAAGTTTTGGCTACTTAAATTAGAGATATCAGAACTTGGGGTGTATGTTGAGCATATCAAATAAATCTAGACTGAACTCAGCTCAAAAAGGACAGACAGGCAACCGAGTGAAATTAATCTATATGTTACTTAATTTAATGTTGGGAAAGATAAATTAAAAAAAATAGATGAAAGAGTAGAAAATAAGAATACCTATGAGGATTCTATGTAATGGGAAACGTGGCCATTTTGAAAAATAATGTGGCTGCTCAAACACTCAATTAATAATTACAGAACTATTCATACAGAATTCTGTTTCATTCTGAACTATGTGGGCATTCTGTGCTTATTTCACACCTCAAATTTAGAATGCTTAAGATTACACTAACTTTTTTTTATAATTGATATTTTTCTTCAGAATTTGCCAAAATATGTTTTTTTAATTAGTTCAGGTTCATTGAGGGTACAAAGGATTGGGTTACACTGTTTATATTTGTTAGGTGAAGTCCCTCTTATAGTTGTGTCCTGCCCCAAGAGATGTGCTATACACCATAAACTCCCATCCCTCTCCTCCACTCCTGTCTTTTCCTCTGTTCCCTCACCCCCTACCTTGAATTGATTTGAATTTTTCTCTCATGTGAGTATTAGATTGTCTTCTTGTTTCATACTAGAATTGAATATATTGGATTCTTGCTTCTCCCTTCTTGTGATAGTTTCCTAAGAAGAATGAGTTCAAACTCTATCCAGGTTAATATTTCCTCCTAATCTAGAATTACGGCAAATTCCTTCCCAACATGCAAAATGTATCCCAATATATACTCTGGCAATAAGCTAAATATTTTTTCTTAACCTAACCATTACTTTGGTCAGAAATGGGCATACTGGTACATGTTTTAGCTAAATGACTGGTTCACCTATACCAAATAACAAAATTTGAATACTTCCATATGTTGTAGTATATAAAAGATTCTAATTATGTTTAGATCAGGATTAACTGGAGGCACTATTCATCACAAAGCAGGCAAAGATAAAGATTATATCATGTTCTTGTGATAATTTCATATTAACAAAATAAACTACACAGTATAAATAGTATATATAGTAGTGTGTTAAATAACAAAATTCTTCATATTCATTCATCTATAGCTAAAGTAACTAAATCAAATTTGCTTTAAGAATTTTCTAACTCAAATAAATAACAATCCATCTTTAATAATATATACTTTATAAATTCTTTGGTTAATTTTCCTTTATTAAGATTACATTTCTGAGATAGTAAATAAAAACTTGTTTGAAAATAACTATCAACACAATGAGGGCATCAAATTAATAATAAAAAGAAATC
This sequence comes from Loris lydekkerianus, assembly GCA_963574355.1. NCBI lineage: Eukaryota > Metazoa > Chordata > Mammalia > Primates > Lorisidae > Loris > Loris lydekkerianus. Next base: position 4,405 of record CAUYPK010017808.1, on the reverse strand, counting down.
AAGTAGTATACATATACTTTATTCTCAAAATAGACCCTTGTTCCACCTTGTTTGGAAATCGTTTCTCTGTATTATTAGAAAGTATCTTTTCCTCTAGTCTTCTTTTCCTTATGACACAGATAAATTAAAATATAATTTGCTTTATTAAAATCAGGTTTCCTCTTTTATAATATCTCTCAACAAATAGATTTGGGATTTTTAATTCCTTTTCATTTTAATCAAGGCTGATACAAATTTTGATTTTATAGTGTTAAGCCCGTGTAGAACTTTTCAAAAACAGATGAAAATATAAATGTTAACTTCTTAGAAGGAAAAGATCCAAAAATATCTTTTAGAAAGAAGATTAGTAATACCATGAAGACGCATGTGTTCTCAAGTTAAATATCTCACAAACTTGGGAAATAATTTCTTAGTTCATTTCATGAGTAATTTATCTTAACAAAGAATAACAAAAATAGTGTGAAGGCAAGCTTGTGGATTTGATGTTCCATTGGCTTCCCTATAGTGCAAATTCTTTGGGAGTAGGAGCTATATGTACCACACGTCTTAGTACAGCTAACCTAGAACTTCACATCTAAAGTTGTCAGTCAACCATTCTTTCCAATTTGCATGTGCAGATAGTTAAACCCATTCATGTAGGTATCAGTGAAGCTTAATGTTTTGTTGCTTGTTCCTTTGTGAAATAATTGGGCTATTTACATTTTCTTTTACTATCCAAAATTTATAGACATTGCAAAATATTGATGATTTAAAATGAAGAATGCCATCAAGCTTAAGATAATTTAGTAGCAAATTACTTTCATATGTACATATGTGTGTATAGATACATGCATGGATTCATCTATACCCATGTTATTTAATTATAAAACTTTGGCAAAAAATAAATTAAGCTACTGGGTAACATTTTTAAAACATGATTTGAATTATCATAAATATATGATTTGTCATTAATTCATGTTCATTATGTTTTGTCTTAGTTAGTGGATTTTTTTTTAACTTCAACTATGGGCTATGTTTTCCTTCTAAGAATATATTGTACTTGTTGATATTTGGATCTCTGATGTGTTTGAAACTCATTCTGCATAGTACTAAGGATAGGTTTGAGTTTATAGTCTAAGTTCCCAAATGTCCAGTACTATTAATTAAAATGTCTATCTTTACATAGTAGACATTGAAAAGCTTTAGTAGTTTGAGAAGCTACCTTCATCTTATGCTTATAGTTATGTATTGTAGACTACTATTCTACCTGCCAGGACTTCATCTTTAAAAACAAGGTTTTTTAGTAGCTTTATGGTATGTTTTAATGCCCAGTCAGGCTAGGTAAAGTTTTTTCTTTTCAATGTTTTTTTGTCTTTTCTTTCATGTTATATAAATTTAGAATCATGTACCTGTGTACATGAGAAAATTTGTTAGCATTATCTTAGGAAATGAAATACATGAATTAAAATCAACAGAACTGACATTATTATAACAATAAATCATATTGTTCCAATAGATATCTTTCCATTTGTTCAAACCTTTTTGAATCTTTCCCAAATGTTTTAAAAATACTCCTCTTTAGATGTCATATGTTTTTCCTTCAGTTTATTCCTAAATTTTTACTATTTCAATTGCTATTGCAAATTAGCATTTCTTTATCATGGTATAAATATTCACTAACTGGTTATTGAAGCTATATGAAGGCTATGGACTTATGTATGTTAATTTTAGATCTCTCTACTTCCTTTCATTTTCTTTTATTGTTAGTTTTTATTATCAATTATCTGGAGTTTTCCAGGTTTCCAGTTTTCATGTCATCTGAAAACAGAGATCTGAAATACTAACACCTCTTAATTCATTCTAATACTCTAATTTATTTCTCATTTCTAATTATATTGACTAATATCTATATCTCAATATTTCCTTCTATTATTTTTGGGTATCATTTAATTTATTTTTTATGTCATTTTAAATCATCTGAAAAGATAGTAGATATTGTTCATGATCTTAGCTGAAATGTTTCCCAATAAGATTTCTTTATTTCTGTTTGTCTATTTTTCTCCTAGAGAAGCGATGTATTTCAAAATTTCCCCATCAAATCAATAAATCCTTTTAAGTTTTTTTCTGTAGACCATGCTCTAATCTACCAGGACATTCTTGTTGTATGTTCAGCCTAAAAGTATTCTTATTTCTTTGGAGAGTTGTTTTAGATCAATCTTTAAATTAGCTTCCTTCTCCTCTCTTCTCAGCAGGTTTTCTTGGCCTGCCCTCTTTTGCCAAAAAGGCTTACAGTGGAACAGATGCTTAAGAGATCACTTGAATTGATTTGATGTTTTCCATTGTTTTTACTTACAGTTATATTGAACATTGCGTATTCTTTGTTTTCATGTTTTACTATGGGTGTAGCTTTGTGCAGTTTTATTTGTTCTTCCCTTTTCTTCACAGTTTAGGAAGAAAACATTGTAACACTTATTTTAGTTCATTTTTCCTACTATAATAAAATACCTAACATTGGGTATTAATAAAAGAATACTTTTGTGTGCAACAGCTGCTATCATTACTTTTAGCTATGTAAATATCTAGAAAGACACTTTTAAAAAGTATTTTGTTAGATATGGTTAAATTGACCTTCAAAACTTTAATACCTATTTGCCTTCCTCAAAACTATATACAACATTATTATTAGTGATTCTTTTGTTAAAACATGAACTTTTACAGCCTATTGTGTTTTGTTTTCATGATCACTGGTATGCATTAAGTTGTTAACTTCTTCTCTTTCTGTTCTCTTGAGGAAGGCTTGCAGTGCTATAAATTTCCCTCTTAGTACTGCCTTTGTGGTATCCCAGAGGTTCTGATAATTCATGTCTTCATTGTCATTTTCTTCCAAAAATTTAGCAATTTCTTTCTTAATCTTATCTCTGACCCAGCTATCATTCAGCATAAGGTTGTTTAACTTTAATGTTTTTGTATGAGTATGCAGTTTCCTGTTGTTACTTATCTCAACTTTTATTCCATGGTTGTCCAAGAAGATGCAAGGAATAACTTCTATTCCTTGAAATTTACTGAGTTGAGACTTGTGACCTAAGATGTGATTGATTTTGGAGTAAGTTCCATGGGCTGATAAGAAGTATGTGTATTGAGTTTTGTTGGGATGAAATGTTCTGTAGATGTCTGCTAAATCCAAATGTTGGATGGTTAGGTTTAAATCTAAAATTTCTTTGCTCAACTTCTTATTGGAGGATTGATCCAACACTGCTAAAGGAGTGTTAAAATCTCTGACTATTATGGAGTTGGAGGAAATCAAGTTGCTCAAGTCTATTAGAGTTTCTCTTATAAATTGAGATGCATTCTGGTTGGGTGCATAGATATTAATAATTGAAATCTCATCATATTGAGTCTTACCCTTAAAAAATATGAAGTGACCATTCTTATCCTTTCTTACTTTTGTTGGCTTAAAGCCTATTGAATCTGCAAATAAATTTGCAACACATGCTTTTTTTCTGATTACCATTTCCCTGAAATATGGATGACCATCCTTTCACCCTGAGTCTAAATTTGTCTTTTAAGTTAAGATGTGATTCTTGTATGCAAAAAATATCTGGCCTGAGATTTTGTATCCAGTCAGCTAACCTATGCCTCTTTAGAGGACAGTTCAAGCCATTCACATTACTGGAAAATATTGATAAGTCTGGTAATATTTTGGGCATCGAGTTTTTCAAAAGTTCAATGGACATTTTTAATCCTTTTGCCACTGTGGAAGTTGGAGTTTGATCAAAAGTTTCTGAGTGAGTTTACTTTTGTGGTAGAGGATTGGGTTGGTCCTTATGGAGGATAGATCTGAGAATATCCTGAAGAGCTGGTTTGATTATGGTGAATTTCTTCAACATATGAATGTCATTAAAGTATTCAATTTCTCCATCATAAATGAAACTCAGTTTAGCTGGATACAGGATCTGGGGTTGAAAGTTATTTTGCTTTAGGAGATCAAATGTCGATGACCACCCTCTTCTGGCTTAAAAGTTTCAGCAGAGAGATCTGCAGTCATTCTAATATTCTTCCCTTTGTAGGTAATGGATTTCTTACATCTGGCTGCTTTCAGAATTTTCTTTTTCATATTAACTTTAGTGAAGTTAATTGTGATATGCTTGGGGATGTCTTATTCAGATTGAGTCCTACTGGGGTTCTGAAAATGTATGCTATCTGAATTTCAGAATCTCTTGGCATGTCTGGAAAATTATCTTTCATAATTTCATGGATAAGCGCCTCTGTGCCCTGAGAGGACACTTCATCACTTTCAGGGATTCCAATGAGGCAGATATTAACCTTCTTTGAATTATCCCAGAATGCTCTGAGAGAATGATCCGTTTTTGCTCTTCATTTCTCTTCTTTTCTGAGTGTTTGGAAGCATTCAAAGGCTTTGTCTTCA
>CAUYPK010017807.1:0-27767 GCA_963574355.1 Loris lydekkerianus | reverse complement strand
GTAGATGGCCTCTATTAGTTTAAGAAATGTCCCTTCTATACCAATTTTCTTAAGAGTTCTGATCATGAAGGGATGCTGGATATTATCAAAAGCTTTTTCTGCATCAATTGAAAGAATCATATGGTCCTTATTTTTTAGTTTGTTTAGGTAGTGAATTACATTTATAGATTTACGTATATTGAACCATCCTTGAGACCCTGGGATAAATCCCACTTGGTCGTGGTGTATAATTTTTTTGATGTGTTGTTAGATTCTGTTTGTTAGGATCTTACGGAGTATTTTTGCATCAATAGTCATTAGTGACATTGGTCTATAATTTTCTTACCAAGGTACGGGTGGGTGCCAATCAATATATTTTCTTTTATTACTTTGCATACATCTGAGACCAGAGTTAATCCTTCTGCGGACACACATGCACCTTCTCCTCACTCACTGTGGTAGTCTTTCCATAATCAGTCACACATCCTTTTCATCCCCATGACCAGCCTGAGTTGAAGTCAGGAATTCTTAAATTTCTTTTCTGTTGATCGTGCTCCCACGGGCAGTAGTTCCCAACCTTTTTCAGCACAAGGGACCAGTTACCTGGGTGACAATTTTTGCATGGACTAGATATCCTGCAAGTTCTAGCACAGTGTGGAGCAAGAATTCCGGACTTGTATATTTGTATACAATTGTATACAATATATTTGTATGCAACTTGTATATTCAATTCTATATGAATTCCAGACTTGTATATTTCTTTTCAACGCTGTAATATTTGAGAAAATTGCATTGAATGATAATCCAAAAATTATATATATTTTGCTACTGCATAGAGACTATGACAGTATTATAACTATTGTTTATATCAAGTATACGAAAATTATAGCAAATGGTTACATTGTTTTGTGATCAAATAGGTTTTTTTGCCATTATTTTCAAATAATTAGCACAAAGTTAATCTAACCCTGTAGCAGTAGACATTTATCGGTTTTTTATTTATTTATTTATTTATTATTATTATTATTATTTTGCAGTTTCTGGCCAGGGCCGGGTTTGAACCCAACACCTCTGGCATATGGGACCAGCACCCTACTCCTTTGAGCCACAGGCACCCCCAAACATTTATCATTCAGTATCTGAACACGTTTCCCCTCCCTGTAAGGTTAGATGAGAAGCAATACCCTTTCACTACCTATGGAATTAAGTTATCCCTTCTTGGATGGGAGCGACGGCTCATGCCTGTAATCCTAGCACTCTGGGAGGCTGAGACTGCTAGATTGCTGGAGCTCAGGAGTTCAAGAACAGCCTAAGCAAAAGCAAAACCCCATCTCTACTAAAAATAGGAAAATCTAGCCAGGCATGGTGATACATGCCTATAGTCCCAGCTACTTAGGAGTCTGAGACAAGAGGATTGCTCAAGCCCAATAGTTTGAGGTTGCTGTGAGCTATGATGCCACAGTGCCACAGGGTGACAGACTGAGACTCTATCTCAAAAAAAAAAAAAAAAAAAAAAAAGGTACCTTTTCTCCTTTTCTCTATACCCCACTGAGGGCTAGGGCTTGGCCACTAAACTGATCATCTTCTCCCACACAGGGCTTTAAAATTAAAGAGAAGGTTTTAAGGACCTAGAAATTAGTCACAATAGCAATGGTGTCTTAGTTTGTTTGCATTTGTTACAAATTACCTGAGCCTTGGTAATTTTTAAAGCAAAGAGGTTTATTTGGCTTATGGTTCTGCCAGCTATAAAAGCTTAGCACTCGCACCTGCTTCTGATGAGAGCCACAGGAAGCTTTTACCTGGAGGAAGGCAAAGTTGGGAGCAGGTACGTCAGGAGGCAAGAAAAGGGGCAGGAGAGGAAGAGATGACAGGCTCTTTCAACAGCCCTCTCACAGGAACTAGCAGAACAAAAACTCACTCGTTGCCTTAGGGAGGGCACCAAGCCTTCATAAAGAATCCATGCCCATGAGCCAACCGCCCCCACAGGCTCCAGCTCCAACAATGGAAATCAAATTTCAGTGTGAGACTGGGGGGGACCAATATCCAAACCACATGAAATGGCAAGTGAAAGCGCATCATTCTTGATTTACCCATTTATTCAACATTTATTTACTAAACACCAACTACTTGTATAATTGGCCTTGCAAAATGATCAGTTATTTTTTGTTCTCTCCACAACATCTCGGACTTTCAGAACAGTCGATCCAAAAGAGCAGAACATTGTAACCTCCTTGCTTAATTAACCTCTCCACAGAACTTCCTAAGGACTCCCAGACCTCACCAGCAGCCAGCTCACTCCTGAATCAGACCACCTGCAGACTCTGTGACTTCAAGCCCACCCAATCTGACTCACATTCCATAGCCCACAATAAAAGCCCTTGCCCTTAGTTGGTTGGGAAGTGGATTTGAGAAATATTTCCCATCGATCGCTTTCAATAAGCCCCTTCTTCCCAGGCAATGCTCATTGTTTCAGTACAATTAATGGAAAGCCTCATTATTTCATTGTCTTTCTGTGTGGTAAGCAAATGGACCTCGATGGACCTATTCTGCATTCAGTAATACACCTTTCATTTATCCATTCATTCAACAATTTTACTAGAAACCTACCACGTGTCTTTATTCAAGAATCCAGTGCCAGCAGCAACATCGTAAGCATATTATTTCATTGTGCCTTGCTGCAGGTCTCAGGATACCCGGTCCCTGGCACTGCACAGTTTTCTCCACACCCAGTCTTCCCCTTTTGCTCTTAGAACTATAAATCACATTTTTATATGTTTCCTGTTTCTTCTGCATTTAGAAATCAAAAGCATCTCATGTCATAACCTGCCTCCTGATGGAAAGTTCTTATTTATCTTGAACCATTTTGCACAACACACATTCACTTTAAGGCGATGGAAGAAGGATAAGCAAATGAAAATGTACTATTATCAGATTCCCCAGTATAAGGAACCCTTTACATTCTGAAATGGAATATTCTAATGGCTTTCAAAATTATTTTAGTAGTAGAACTATTTCAGAAATAAATCAGAGGAAATCTCAAGTAGAACCCACCCCTCCCCACCCCACCCCAGCCCCCCCCACACACACACACACACACACACACACACACACACTCTATATAAAGCTAATAAACATGTCGTACAATTAATCCAGACTGGAGTGGTATAAAAAACATTCAGGACTAACTTGTTCATGCCCTCATTTTGTTTCTCCATCATGGTTACAGCATATAGAACAAAGAATTTAAAAAATAACTAGATTTTGTCAAAAAAGAGCTAAAGACAGAGATGTCAGGAACCCAACACGTCGAGATGAGGGCACATAAATACCTAATGTAAATTGGAAGTGTGACCTACACAACTTTGCAAACTGCAAGTGCTTACACCATGATGTCAGTCCTTGAGATTTTGTCTTAGATCAGTGGTTTGAGTCTCATGGTATCCAATTCTTAAGTGCTAAAAATACACTCAGGCCTCCTCCCCCAGACTTGGATCCTATAGGCCTAGGTGTACGCTTTTTAGTAGACACTCAGGGGACTATGTCACGTCACATGCCTCCTTCACAGATAGCGCTCCCCTGTCTGCACACTATTCCCAAAAGTCTCTATCACATCACCTTTATTTGTTCGCTTTTCAGAACTCGGCATTGATACTATCTGTTTAATTAATTTGTTGAATTATTTATTCGTCACCTCTCCCCACTAAAATGAAAACGATATGACATTAGGGGGAGGGGAGCAGAAAGATAAGTCCATTGTGTTCGCCACTGTAAAACGGGCTTTCAATAAATTTTTGTTGAACCAATTTTAATAATGCAAGTGGCCCTTGGAATACAGTATCAGGGGTCCTCTGTTTAAAAAGTTTCCCTAGGCAGACAAGGTATCCTACCTTTGACTGAAGGTTCAGTCTTATTAAAACTCTGTATCGTGAAGTATGTAAGGAATTTAAGGCAGAAAGTATTTGAAGAAATACGCAAGAAATGTTTAAGAACTTCTTGCCTCACATAGTTGGTTCACTTGTAGGCGCAAATAAATTTGTTCAGTACACGTGTTTTTAATATGCTACATGTGTTACAGAGGTGATTTAAAAATTGTTCATTCTAGATGAGGAGATACGGTTCAAACATAAATAACTACAATTAAGTTTAAAAGCAATAGACACTTTAAATCAAGTGAGATCTAAATCACAGGTGAAAATACAATATCATAAAAATGTTAATTCTCCTCAAAATTAATCTAGTGAGTCTGTGAAGAATCAGTCAAAATCCAAGCGTACTTTTTATGGAACTTGATTTTTAAAAGTCTACATAAAAGAATAAAAGTCAAAAAAAAAAGAAAGCCTATTTTTCAATAATATATAAAGATATAAATGTTTTAAAATCAATATGAGTGATCTATAAAATGTCAAGAAATCAATGGCGTAAAATAGACAGAATTTGGGTTGGCGCCAGTCACTCAGTGGTTAGGGTGCTGGCCACATACACTGGGGCTGTTGAGTTTGAACCCGGACAGGGCCAGCTAAACAACAATGACAACTGCAACAAAAAAACAGCCGGGCGTTGTGGCAGGTGCCTGTAGTCCCAGCTACTTGGGAGGCTGAGGCAAAAGAATTACTTAAGCCCAAGAGTTTCAGGTTGCTGTGATCTGTGATGCCACGGCACTCTATCCAGGGCAACATAATGAGACTCTGTCTCCAACAACAACAACAAAAAAAAAAAAATAGAATTTTTAAGATTGCAAGCCAAAACCTTTTAGTGGGTCAGGAAATCAACTTAGTAGTTATCATTGGTTTTGTTTTAAAAGAGAAAAGAAATTAGCAGAGTATAACATATCTCTTAGGCATGGGTGTTGAGTGAACGTTTGTTCTGTATGCATGTGAATGTGTGAGTGGTGAATCAGGTCACAACACAAAATTCATTTCTTACTTCGGGTTGTACTTTAATAAGTTTAGAAAACAGTGGAAGCATAGAAAAACAGAATAGAGTATGGCAATCAGAAATATGATTAGGGCAATTACTTCAAAGTCATTAAGAAAAGGAGAATTGTTCGGTTAAGGTTATTAAGACATTAACTACCTGTATAAAATAGTAACAATAAAGTTAATTTCCTATCACATAAAAAAAAAAAGGTGAGAAACTATAAAAACAGAGAAAGCAAAATGAAATTTCCTCATAATAAAAAAAAAAAGTCAAAGTTTAACTGGGACAAAATACTTGCAACTTCTAGAAAAAGTACAGAAGCGGCATCCCAAATTCACACCTAACTCATTTAAATAAATCTCAAAAGTAAACGCAATAGCAAAATGGATACAGGACATTAACAGATAAACACACAAATACAAAAATACGTAACACACACAGAAGCATGGCTAAGGCCAAAATGCAAATCAAAACAAAAATAACGCAGCTTTTCACACTCACTGGCAATTACAAGAGAGTCTAATGATATCAAGGAGAGGGAGGGATAACAGGGAAATTATACTCAAATATGTCTGTGGAGATAAAGGACAAACTTTCTAGATACTGTGAAGGGCAATTTGAAAGGACCTATTAAATAAATATGTACCTAATTTCTAACCGAGCAATTCTACTTTGTGATATTTATCCTAAAGAAACACTAATAATTATGCCAAGTGAGATACATGTAGAGTATTCCTTGTTATGTAAGTTTACAACAAAAAAGAACTTAAAAGCAAACTACCCCCCGTTAAGAGAAAAGTGTCTAAGTAATGTGGTGTGTTTATACCGTGCATACAAGTAAAGAAAGAAGCTAGATCCATGTGTCATACAGCAAGCTCTCTAAAACTGGTATTGCATGACAGAAAGCGATTTTCCGAAAAATACATATGGACTTATACCACTAATATGAAAAAATAAAAAACAATTCTGAGCAGGAAAGCTATGAAAGGGGCTTCAAGGAGGATGGGACAAAGGCCTGGCCTGATGAACAAGGAAGTCTGGAGGGCCCGCAAGAATGTGGGCGTGAGGTAACCAATGACCAAAACAAAGGGACAGTAGTCCAGGACCAGTTGCCAAGGGCAATTCTGCCTGGAGGCGCAGGGAGGCCAGTGAAAGGGAGAGGGTGTTGATCTGTCCCTCCGCACAGCCGCACAGCCTTTCCGCCTGGGTCTCTCACCCTTTCTCCATCAGGAGAGGCACCCACTTCCAACTCTCTTTGGAAGTGCTCTAAACTTTCCCTCTGTTCTTAAATAAAATTTCTTTTTGTTACACTGAAACTTGGGTGGGTTACCTTTACTCTATTCACGCTGTCTGTGCTACTCCAGTTTTATTTTCTGTTTCCATACCTTTTTGTTTTCAATTACTGCCACGTCAGAGGAACTGTCGTGCTCAGCCAAATAACTGAACCAGGTCAACTGGGTTCAGGGAACTGGGACCCCCAATGATTATACAGTTTCTATAGATAAACACACAGAGCATGAGAAAGAAACACGTTGAACAGAGGTCAACACCAGATAAGAGGAAAGAGAACACAGGAGTGGTAGATAGTTCAACAGGCCTTAGATAATGGTCATGTTATTTTATCACTAGAAGTTTTATTTGACTATTTTTCAGGTCTGAGGGTTTTTTTAATAGCATAATATTCATTTCTTGTGTTTCTCATGTTTTGAATATTTCTTCTTTTATAATCCTACCTAGTATTTCTATGATCTGAAGGCCTGGAATGTCTAATCCGATTGCTCCTTGGCTCTCAGCGTTAGAGGCTGCTTCATTGTTTTTTATATTTTTGCCTTGGGACACGTTGTGACACGTTAGGATGTGTGTCAGTAGGAACTCCATAGCCAGGGTGAATAATACATCCATACACAGACATTTTTCAATTGCTTTTTTGTGGAAATATTACCTGCCAGGGGTCATTTTGTGTTAATTCTCAACTTTGAGGCTGTACAAATACAGGTTGCCCATAAAGTTTGTGTGCAATTTAAAATAGTTGTCTTTAAATGCAAGTAATGTAAATTTGCAATCCAAACCTCATGGAGAACAGGCCCGTATGCTTGAATAATCAGGAGAATCTCTTGGAGTTTGAGGTGATTTTTTGTTTATTAAATTTTTTAATGTTACTTTTACATGAGAGATAACAGCGAGAGTCTTTTGTTGTCAGTGCAAAATAAGGCTGAACAAAAATGTCAAATGGTCGTCCTATACTGCCTGCTGATTTTTTTCCCCCTAGATCAAACCTTTCACTGTCTTTGTAGCATAGCAAGAAGCAGCGCTTTCTAGAGATTTTCACTTTCAACTCCTTCCATGAATTTAAGGCCTCATTTTTGTATTTCTGGGTTTTTTTGTTTTTTGTTTTTTTTTTTGGACCAGATAGAATTTGTTGACAGATAGAAAGATCGATAAGCATAAGAGGGAAATAAAAGAGGGGGAACAGATCCCCTGGCAGCAGAGGGGGATCTAAGTGGAAAGCCCCTGTTATTATATTTCTGTGCCTCTTACAACTCAAGTGTCTAAGCAACAAACAGGAACCTGACACAACAGTAATTCACAGGTCTGGGGTCCTGATCACCAGTTTTGGTCAGTGGAAACTGTCTTTACTTTTGTGTACTTAGCTATATATTTAAAACATTGTTTTACTATATTTTAGATATTTGTAGCTGTGGCAAATAGATTTGTAGACTCTGTTATTGACTATAATGCTGGCAATAATGTTTTAATATTTTAAAACCTGAATTCATCTTTACTCACCTGGTTACAAATTAATAAAAACAGTAATACTTATCAGAGAAACAAAAACAGCAATTCTCTAAATGTGTTTTATTGACGATGGGGCTTTTGATCCAATTCTCAAAGACAGGCCAGATGTGAGCACCAGATGGATGGAGGGAAGAGAGGGGTCCTGTGTCTGTGATTCAGCACCATCATCCCACTTTGCAGTAAGAGTCTTTATTAAATGTTAACCATGATGATATATTAAACCATATGTCTTCCCATGAAGAGGGGATGGGAAACATTTGCAGGGCTTTTTATGTGAAGAACAGTGGGGGTTTGGCTGGGCTCAGTGGCTCATACGGGTAATCGCAGCACTGTGGGAAGCCAAGGCAGATGGATTGCCTAAGAGTTCATGACCAGCCTGAGCTAGAGTGAGACCTTGTATCTAAAAATAGCTGTGCATTGTGGTAGGTGCCTGTAGTCCCAGCTACTTGGGAGACTGAGGCAGAAGGATCACTGGAGCCCAAGAGTTTGAGGTTGCTGTGAGCTATAACACCACTGTACTCAAATCCCCAGAGTGACAGAGTACGACACTGTCTCAAAAAAAAAAAAGTGTGGGTCATTTTCAACTGAGGCAAGTTTGTCCCTCACCAGACATTTGGCAATATCCAGTGATGTTTCTGGTTGTCGTGACTTAGGAGGTACTGCTCATATCTGATGGGTAAAGCCTAGAAATGCTGCTAAACAGCCTGCAACACCCCCCACCACAAAGACTTCTCTGCCCCAAAGGTCAGTATTTCCACTACTGAGAATCCCTGATGCAGAGTAGAAGTCACTGGCAGCCCCTGGTGTTGCGACAATGGGTCATTCTTCCCCTTTCTCTGTCTCTCTCTGTCAATGTTATGCCTTTTTCTTCTTTTTTTTTTTTGTTTTTTTTTTTTTGGCAGTTTTGGCCAAGGCCAGGCTTGAACCCACCACTCCCGGTATTTGGGGGCCAGCGCCCTACTCCTGAGCCACAGAGACCACCCCAATGTTATGCCTTTTTCTCTGTACATCAACAGTTTATACTTCAGAATTGATGAAAATCTTTCTAAAAACTATCACAAACATTTGCACCTCATTGAAACTATTATAGAATCTCTGCAACCAAGGGGCTGAACAGACAAAGACGGGGGACCCTTGCTTCTCCTCTTCTCCATCTTCTCAATGACCCTAGACCCTAGAATCTTAACCTCTTCACCACCTCACTCGAGCAACACAGCTGTCTTTCCATACCTTGACTGATCCTTCCAGACCTTACATCGTGCCTTAATCTGACCTTCTGCACTTCCAATGTTTGCTTATGTTATGTCCATGGATCATGAGGACTTTGCCAGGACAGCTGGTAAACCAGCATGGTAAATAAAATGTGCCATTGGGTTAACATGGAAGAACTAATACCAGTATTACCAGGCTGGTCTCTATGGTTAAACTGTAACACACCATTTGAGATACTCAACACTAATATAAATAATGAACTCCAAAAACTACTGACATTGGAAAATTTAGTATAGTGGTGTAAAAATAGTCCATTATCAAAGGATAGGTTTTTAAAACCCAGTGGTAGCAGAGAGAAAAAAAATACTTTTAATTTTAGTCAATTCAGTTATACTTCCACAAACTAAACAAATGCAATTTCTAACACTAATCTTTTTAGAAATAAGGCAATTAAAATAACTTTACTTTTGTAGTCAGCCTTCTTAAAATACATATAATTGTTTTTAATGCTATTCAAAGAAATGAGTAATTGGGTGTTAAGAAAGGCTGCAAAGCATAACAGTTAATGGCATAGATAGCCTGGGTCAAAACCACAAGCTCCAACTTATAACCTGTGATTATGGCCAGTTCATTGCATTTCTTTGCACCTCTCTTTCCTTGTCTGCAAATTACAAATATATTATTTGTAATAGTGTTCACCACATAGCGTTGCTATACAGATTAAGTGGTATTTAGAAATATGCACACAGTACATAGTCAACATCGTGTCTGTAAAACAAACAAGCCCATGTATGTGGACAGCGTGATCAGGCTGTAGTCAACCAATGATCAGAGTGTCCTGCATTTTAATGTTTGCTCAAATTTACAGCAAGCTCAAGTTCAGGGGCCTATGAGCAAGAGGAAAGCCTGACCAAAGTTTGCTCGAGCCAAGGCAAAGGTTAAGGAATGGACATTTGTGAACAATCATTCTCTGTAGGACTATAGTAATACTAGTTTAATACTAGTTTATACTTTCATTAGAATAAAAGAATAGCTAGTAGTCAAACCCTTTGAACAGGTTAAGTGACTAAAAAGCCAGCCTGGCATCAATTAAAATGTCTATTTCTCCCTCTCACCTTGAGCACTGACCCTTTGTTTCTAGGCCCCAGCTGTATCGCATAAGAGGTGCCCCACTGCCAACATTGTCAGGCTACTTAAAGGATTTGCAAACTGGGTGACGCCTGCGGCTCAAAGAAGTAGGGCACAGGCCCCATATACCAGAGATGATGGGTTCAAACCCAGCCCCGATACCAGAGATGGTGGGTTCAAACCCAGCCCCGGCCAAAAACTGCAAAAAAAAAAAAAAAAAAAACAAACAAAAAAAAGAATTTGCAAACTTAAGTTTTCCAAGAGTCTCTTTCTCTCACCTTTTTTTCCCTCCAGCTTTGCAGGAGGCAGAAGCAAGAAACATTTTATCCTAGCAGACATAAACAGCTACTTGAACATGCAGAGAGTAAAAGAACAAGTAACAACAAAGACGCACAGAAGTGTTGCAACTATTTTTTACAAAGTAAAAATGAGCTCCATAAATTGGGAAAGAGACATTTGGGAACAAACAAGAATTGCACGAAGTCATAAAAATGCCCCACCAAGAAGCACAGTGCAAACATTCCACTGGCATCCGACTGGAGACGCACAGGCACTCGCACACAAATACACCTTCTATTCATGTTAAACACACAAGAAGAAACAGTTCTTAAGACTCAAGGACAGTTAAAAAGTGGACGTGTATTTTGGAAGAAAAAAGGTACTTATTGATTTAATAAACTAGTTCATAATATTTTAAATTCCAATTATATAATTTTACTATTGTTACTAAAACAGATTAATGACTCTTATGAATTAAAAATACTGAGATTACTTTTGAAACACTGGAATTCAAAACTGTGAAAGAAAAAGCAGAGCTCAGTTTAACTTTGGAATTCTTCGCTTGTTTTTCCACAACACAGCCATTGACTCATTTGAGACCATCTTCAATTTCTCAGGCTAAAGGTTTTCCAGCGGGACACATGATTTTGCCTCTTGACATAGAGAGATGTTAATATTAATAGATGTACCAGCAGGAATTGATAAAAACATAAGAGTATCTGCAAACCTAAATTAATCTTCTCCTATCTCAGCTATTCCCCTTCTCAGGACCTCTTTTTAGGCCTACCATATCTGGAATGGCTTCCTCCTCTCTGCATCCAAAGCATCCAGAGATTTCCTGACCACATTACATTCTCTTCAGACTAATTATAATTGTACCATATACAATAGTTCACTAAACTATGAACAGGGATTAGCACTTCACAAAGCAAAAAGCAACAGGTTAGTTAAAAAAAATTTAAATCTCTTATTTTGGCATTGTGATATTTGCAATATGGTACATTTACCTGTCAGTGATATGTTATGAATCTCCAAGGAACGGTTAGAGTATTTTGCCATCATGTCTTCTTGGACAGGTAGAGTTGTAAAAGGTGAATCTGTAAAAGAAAACATGAGATTACACATTCTTACCAAGGCTAAATAATGATCTTAAAGTCCCTTTGCAACAGCTACAATGTTATTGTACACTATGAGAAAAAAACAGTGTTTTCAGGAAGCTCTAAAGCTTAAATGCTTCAAAGATATTCAGAAATATATTGGGCGATTAGATGTGACAAAATTTCTGATTTTTTTTCCATATTCTTCTTAAACCTGAAAGTCCTTACTGATTTGGCAATCTAAATTTTATTTTTAAGCTTCTTAAATAAAAATAATTTTATGTAAGCTTTTTAAAATAAAAACTTCCATTTTCTTCTTCTACAATTATAATTGCTTTACCAAATTTAAATAAACTACAGACACTGAGGACAAGAGTGCTAGAAAAGAGAAAGACAAGGACAGGCAGAAAAGACGGGAGAACAACGAGGAACGGGCTCTCTGCAACAGAGGGCATAAAACATCAGATCGAAAGCCCTGGACACTACAGCACAGACGATGAAACGGTCACTCAGTGAGCTCAGGCTACTTGTTTTCCAGCTACGGTTACAGTGGGGCACATCCTCTAACTCCCCAGGTTGCCACTATCATTTCTCTCTCCTTTAAAAAACCTTATTTAAAAAAAAAAAAAAAAAAAGGTTTCCACTTCCACCCCTCTCCCTCTCCCCACTGTTCCTTTGACTTTTGTGCCCCAGAATTTACCTTCCAGGAATAGTCTCCCAACTCTGTCAAACAGGTGAAAGAGGGGCTTGTATCATAAACTTGGCTGCATTCTTTAAATATTCCATTCCCTGTAAATTAAACCTGAGCCTTTTTTGTTGCCTTCTTTTATTTTAGACAGAGTATTTTTATTTTAATACTCTGTCTATAAAGCTATTCCCAGCCTAAGATTAGATTAGCAGTTCTTTCTTATACACGTATGAAAAATACTATCAAAGTTGGTATTTCTTCTGTTGCCATAGCTTTATACCTGCTTTTCACAATATTACCAATAAAAAAGGTACCTAGCAGAACCTAGCTCTCCAACAGGCTGTGTTCCAAAGGTCTGATCATCTATAACACAGCTTTGGAAGTTCAAATGTATTTTCTCATAAAATAATCCTTTAACAATATACTTAAATCGCACTACCCGCTGACAGAGATTATACAGGAAAATATGTCCTGAGTTTCTCACTGGGCTATCTGGAAAGCGAAAGCTTTCCTCCACCTGCATCCAATATTCATTCATTCATATTCATTTTCTCCCTCCCCCCACCTCTCTCCTTTCCTCTGTCTCTGAAATACACATACACACACATAAACACTACTAAAAAGACTCTCATCAACATTATTTTTCTAATGAAAATGTCTTATTTCCCCATTCTTAGGGATAGTTCACCCAGAGGTTGTATTCAAGAGGAAATATTTCAGAAAGATCAAGGCAGATGCTATTCACTTACAGGTAGGAAGCCAGGAGGAGACGGGTGGGAAGGAAGGAAGTCCTATCACCTGCTGCGGGAAGCTTTGATAGCTGTGTTTCCTGGCCAGTTAGTACCCCTTCCTTGGCCTAGTCCACGATGGAGCAGAATGTCATCTTGAGGGGTTCTGACCACACTCTTTATTCTTAAACAAGCCCGTAATTCTTTTGAGATTACCCATCATCATGTTTTATTATTATTATGCAGACACACTATTAATAAGAATGACATAAACTCAAAAAATGCTTCCTATCATTCTTATTCATATTTCACTTAAGTGAACAGACGGAGCACCTGATACAAACTTGACACTGATGGTAAGAGGCTGAGTAAAGTCGGGTTCTAAAAGGCGACACGGATTGTAATAATAGGTGTTTAGGTTCATAATTATAACCAAGAGTCATTAAAATTTGATAGTAACAACAATCCATGCATCATATGGACTAAACTAGCCTGTGTATTTTACACACGTTGGCACATGAGCTGCAGTGTGGAGCCTGACCTTGGAGGTGAAATGAAGGTAAAGATAATGCCACAGAGATAAGCTCTGATGCTGGCGCTGTGTTCCCAGTACTGACCACCAGGACCAGCCCACCTGGGGCCTGCATTAGAACAAGAAGACAGTGCGGTTCTAAGCTTGGCTTGGGCAAAATCTAAGCTTTCCAGCAGTTGAAAGAATAGGAATGGAAGGAGAAACCAAGCTTCAGGAGGGAGAGAAGTCTGGGCAGTTCCAGGATATTGGAGGCCATTTCCAACTGCCAGTCACAAATCAAAAGCACAATCATTCCTAAGCCAACACCACTTGTATGCTAACTTCATATTCCCTTTAAAGTGTCTTAATCAGGCTCCAGCTTTCACTGAACAATCCCTGAATGCAGAAGAACATGTATAACTGTGGCGATTTTTGCCTTGGGAGAAGTCCCCGGAAGAGGGAATATACACAAACGCCCTGAGTGGAAAGGCAGGACAGACCACAGACAGTGTCAGGATAGTAAGAAGGAGAAGTTCTTTGTTTAGATATTTTTTAACTAAAAAAGTGACAACGTAAACCTTCTTGTTTTCAGTTAGAGAATGGCTGGCAGGTGGCTGATTCCACTAACATTGGAGTTTTAAAAAAGCTGGCAGGAGATTGAGGCAGATGTGGTCTGAATACTTCCCTGAAGAGATTAGAATGAGTCACAAAACCAAGTACAAAATGGCGAGACGGGAATCCTGAGTCCTAATCCAAGTTCTGTCACTGATTTGTTACTTAGGGTTTCGAAATACGATGCACCCAGCTCAGTCTTGGACAATATGTTTCCACTGAAAACCTCATTTCATAGGGGGAAAAAAAGAAGGATCACAAAAATTGCATAAATGCACGTAATGGTGCAAGATTATAACATGCATTCCTCATGTTACCATACTCGCCCCTTTCTTTATCATTGCTGGAAATGTTCTACCTGGCTTCTTTTAGTGGCAAAAATGCTAACTAAAAGAGTAATGTCAAATAGTTACTCTGAAGATTAAAAAAAGTTTTTGGGTTTTTTTTTTCCTTTTGCAGAGGAGAAGCAGCATAAGACTTTTCATCAAAAAACTGAATAACACTCTAATTTTCACTTATTACTGTTTCATGTGAAATAGCAGAATGGTCCCTGCTTAGATGTTTGCCACATATTACATTTTAAAATAGGCATTGCTGGAACAGCCTACAATTTATGCTCTTAACACTTTCAAATGAAATAATCGTGTTATAATTCTACTCAAAATATTACAGTAACGTTTTCATATATTTCATTTGAGGGCTTAATTTAATTGAAATAAATTAGGAAGGAAAAAAGAGGTAACATTAGAAAGCTGCATTGGGTTTTAGGATTTGCTTTTGCTTAAAGCAGGAAAATAAATTCATTTACATCTCCAATTAAGAATAAACATTCTCTCTAAATCCCCCCCAAATCTCTTTGTTATATTTTAAAATTATGGAAAGGCCTAGACTTCATTAAGAAAAGGTATAAGAAGCAAGCATTATTAAAATAAATATAATTCTTTCTCTATGTCTCTATGTATTGATTACTATCAATATCTGCAACTAAAATTATTTTAATAAAATTTAATCTTTGAAAATCTTAATTTTAGGTCAGTACCCATAGCTCAGTGGGTGGGATGCCAGGCGCATATACGAAGGCTGGTGGGTTTGAACGTGGCCCAGGCCAGCTAAAACAACAATGACAACTGCAAGAAAAAAAATAGCCAAGTGCTGTGGTGGGCACCTATTGTCCCAGCTACTTGGGAGGCTGAGGCAAGAGAACTGCTTAAGCCCAAGAGTTTGAGGTTGCTGTGAGTTGTGACACCAAGGTACTCTACCCAGGGTGACAACTTGAGGCTCTGTCTCAAAAAAAAAAATCTTAATTTTAAAGTTCTGATACATAGTATTAGATGTTAATATATGTGTGCTTCACAATTACAGAAACACTACAATTTAGGAATGAATAATATATGCTATTTGTAAAATGAAGATTTGGAAATCAGAATGTATTTCCTCATGAAAGCAATATTATATATAACCATGAGATGTCATGCCAAATTGTAAAAGCCATTTGTACCATGATATGGCTAAACTGTGACTTTAAAAAACCTAGTTAACAGGTAAAATGCTGCCTATAAACGATGCATTTAGAGTTCTATTTCTGGGTTCTAGGAATATGCCCTGTTCTTAACTGCAATTGGACAAAGAAAAGAGAAGAAATATGGCTACTCTGAGTCCTGAAAATCATACTTCCGAGAAAGTGCGTAAAGAAAAGAAAAAAGAAAAAAAAAAAGATTTGTCGAGAAAAGTCAAGTCATTCTGAAGAGGCCATTTGTAAGTCAGACTTTCTAAGTCAGGAACAGGTAACAGTATATAGAAAACTCTAGATATTTGATACTTAATATGGGAACTATTGGATGAGAAGGTCATTTATAGACAATTTTTCTTTAAAAAGTCTAAGGATAAGCATGGTATGCACTTTTTCTTGCCTTGTAAAACTACATTTAAAACCTAATCATGGAATAGAAACAGATTGTTCTTTCATTATAACACATTTTACAATAAAATATATTTCCAAGTTCAGTGTGGAAATTCTCTACTGTTTCAAATCACCTCTACATTTCATTAGGATCCTTTCATAGTAAGTCTTATGCCAAAAACAACTCTAAATAAAAAGTAAAAACCCAAAAGTGTAGCTAAGGTATTTACTCCTTCTAAAAACAGTAGATATTTTAAATATTCCCCTTGCTAGGTTAGCCTTTGATAAGACTTGGATTCCGTTCAGCGGTTCTCCACTGGGAATGATTTTGCCCCACAGGCAACATTTGGCAACGGTTTGAAGGCATTTCATTCGTCACAAGTGAGAGAAGATAACTACATTTATTTAGTAGGTTGTATTCGTTTCCATAACAAATTATCTTAAATTAGGTGTCATAAAAAAACTACTACAAATTTGGGAGTAAAAACAACAGTTTATTCTTTCACATTCCTGAAGGCTGGGAGTCTGACAGGGAAGCCATCCTCCCTGGGCAGACTCCGGGAAGGACCTTTCCTGGCCTCTGCCCACATCTGGCAGTTGTCAGCAATCACTATAGCTGACGGCTGCATCACTAATCCCTGTCTCTGTCTTCACGAGGTCATCGTCCTTCTGTGTGTGTCTATATCTGCACATCCAAATCTCCCTCTCTTTTCTTTGATAAAAACCACAGTCATAGGGATTAAGGCTGACTTTACTCTAGTATGACCTCATTTTGATGTATTACATCTGCAAAGACCTTACTCCTAACTAAGGTCACTTTCACAGGTGCCAAAGGTCAGGACGTAAATATACAAGGGATCAGGAAAAAAAAAAAACGTATGCACATTTTAAGAGATGTTATCTATTTATTACTTTTCAAAGTTGAATTGAGTTGCAGTAGCAATGTGTAGTATGACATCCACAGCAGTTGTTGTAAATGCAGAAGTCAACATGATCTGTATTCATCTTTTGTCATTGATATATACTGAGTATTACAATTTTAATACAATGTTTTTCTTTCTTAAAATGTGTAAACATTTTTTGGCATCTACCATATTTGGGAGGGATAAATAATTCACTCACTTTATATGTAGAGGCCAGAGTTACTGCTAAATATTTTGTAATAATAATCCCCACAACAAAGAATTATCCAGCCCAAATGTCAATAATACCAAGGTTGAAAATCCTGAGTTTGAATATCTTCAACATACTTTTAACAATCTTCAAATGGCCCCGGGGCCTAAGGTCATTTTATATATAATTTAGGTGCAGATATTTTAAAGCATAAACATTTCTTGCTACCCTTCACTACCAACCACATTCTCCTTCCAGGGACCTATTTTGAGGACCTTTTAGGAAGAAAAACCACTTGCCAGATAAGAGTGCTGAAATGCAAACCAGAAACCCAGTTAAAGCTATTAGCCAACTCACTGTTCTTGGCTATATCATATGAAGCACTTTGGATTTCAAGATCAATTAAATGAGATCTCTAAATTCCCTTTCAGGTTCTCAGAACTGTATAACTGTAAGGCTATAAAAATATTCTGGTTTGAGATTAAGAACACATTACTTACGATCATCTTAATAACTTTAAAAATACCAGAAAAATGTTATTTTCAATGAGAAAAAAATAACACTTTTTAAAGATAACTATTTGTTCTGCACCAACATTTGAGGCAGTTTGTTTTGTCTGAATAGCGATGATGTTTTATTAGTAGTAGAGAGTTTATTTTTAACAAAGTGTTGTAAAATTTGTTCCTTTACATCAGCATCTATGTCATGTGTTGTTTATTTCTAAGATTGTCCTTATATTGTGAAATATGTAAGGTCATCCATGAAAAATTAACTTGAAAAGATTACAATCTAGGACAAATAGCCTCAACACATGTAACTTGTTTCTGTTCAAGGGCACATACTCCTTTGGAAAATGGTACCTAAGAACATAAATCGGTGACCATTTTTCAACTATCATTTTATGTTTTTTAAAGTGTAATTTTACTTTTTTTTTTTTTTTTTTTTGGAGACAGAGCCTCAAGCTGTTGCCCTGGGTAGAGTGCCGTGGCATCACAGCTCACAGCAACCTCCAACTCCTGGGTTCAAGCGATTCTCCTGCCTCTGCCTTTCAAGTAACTGGGACTACAGGCACCCACCACAAAGCCTGGCTATTTTTTTGGTTGCAGCCATCGTTGTTGTTTGGTGGGCCCGGGCTGGATTCGAACCCGCCAGCTCAGGTGTATGTTGACTGGCACCTTAGCCACTTGAGCCACAGGCGCCGAGTCTGTAATTTTACTTTTAGTTGTTGCTGTTGTTGTTATTGTTCAAGTTGTCATTGTTGTTCAGCTGGCCCAGGCTGGGCTCGAACCCACCAGCCTTGGTGCATGTGGCCCACGCTCTAGTTTAATGCCTTACCTTAATTCAGGTTTTCTCAGAAAGAATTGAATTAATTCTTTGTTTCTTTTCAAATAGAAACTTAGTTTCAATGTCAAGATCAGAAAATTTTTTCTCCTGAACCACATGCCAGTGAGTAAGCTACTGTCTTGATCACCCACATATCTCTAGAACATTGCTATATATGTCATACAAAGGACATTCCCCTACACAGATCCCAATACTGCCACTAAAATCAGGAAATGAACATCTATGCCACACCATTTCATCCTCATGCCCCATTTTTGTTTCAACAAAAGTCCTTATATTATACTCATAAACTATTCTAGCTCAGAATGGCCTGTTGCCATTAGCTGGTTGTTTCTCCAGCCCTTCCTGACCTTGAGGCTTACCAAGCAGAACTCCCAGGAGAGTTCTGTTATGATGATTAGATTTGAGGTAGGCACCTTGGACAGGAATATCACAGAGGCAATGCTGAATTCTTCTCCTTGAATGCTATCAGATGGAATATTTTTGTGTGTATGAGTTTTTAGTGATGATTTTCACTTTCATTTGATCAAAGTGGTGTTTGTCAAGCTTTTCCACTATAAAGGTATTCTTTTTCCCTTTGCACTAGTAAAAATTTTGTAGGGAGTTACTTTGAAATGATAATATTTTGTGCTTCATTAAATTTCCATTGATTCATTTCATTACTTTTTATCAGTCTGTTCTCAGGAATCCATTTTCTAAGAAGTCCTGGTTGCTATTCATAAGGAATGGTATTAGAGTCTAAGATCAAGGTGCTAAGTATACTCAGAACTATTGGGAAATCACTGCTCTGTCTCAGTGGAAAGAACTAATAATACACGCATAAACATTCACATAAACACACAGACAACATACATATAATGTAAGTAGTATGAATATGTGTATATATGATATGCAAGATATAACACCCCACCAGGCTTGGCCTCTGATACCCCGATCTGGGCCCTTTCTGCTCCACCTGCCAAGTAAGGATGGCTCCCTGCTCTTCCCCCACTCAATGGCTATTCAGGGAAATATGGGAGGCAGAGGAAGAGCAGGAAAAGTGGTGAGGGTGACGGAAGAGCAGGAAGAAGAGTCGGTTGAACTAATTCTTAATAAATGTTTAAGGGTAGGCTTATGGTTAATTTGTTCTTTCAAACAGTTTTAAACACTTTCAAAGATTGAAAACTACTAGCACTCTCTTCTGAGATACGGACTAATAATGGCGGATACATGTGGGTGTCAAATTATATTTGTTTCAAAAAATATTGTTACTAGGCAGCCGCTCTGTTGCTCCTTCCCATAGACTAGGGAAGGATGTTGAACAAGAAAACACAAAAGCCAGGTCCTCTGAGAGTTAAAATGATCATTTCAAATGACCCCATGACAAACATTTCTCAAAAGAATAAATATGACCTATTGCCCTCATTTCTTTCATGTAACATTTGTAGTAATGATGTTTAAATATTCCTATTTATGTAATATTTTCCTTTACAAAGATATTTTGTATTTTTTATTTAATTGAAAAACCCTATAAGAGTCCAGGTGAGTCCCTTTGCCTAACTTTATTCCAAGATTCAAACTGTGTCAGTATTTTCTTCAGCTCCAATCAAACATTTAGACTGTGTTCTCTGTCAGTGATTCCAGATTTTCACAGACATACCCGATTAGCACAGAAGGACAACTCAGCACTGAGCATTGTGTGTAAACATTGCGTTTAAGTACACAAGCGTTGGATTGACCAATGCCAAATTTCCTGCTCCACTGCTTAACTGAGGTGTAGACTTGGGCAATTACTTAACCTAAACCCCAATTTCCTCATCTGAAAGCCAGGAATAAGAAAGCTAACTCATACTACAATGCCTGGCACATAATTGTTACATAGTAAATGTGATAATTTATAGCCATTTTTGTTATGAAAATTTGGCTCAAAGTCTTAGGTTAACTATATACCTATCTTCCAGTACGTATTTAAAGCATCTGGATAAAAAAATATCCGGTAAACCTCGCAGTATCATTTAGCAAACAGGAAATTGAATTTCATAGAGATCGATACAGTATGTTGAAAACAAGCTGAGGTTGCCCAATAATTTTTAATTCTGGCTTCAAATTAGATACTAACTTCATGCCTTTTATCTGAAACACCATTCCATAATTTTAGCTTAAGTAGAGATAAAAGGATAGCTTTTACACCATATATAAACACAGACATCCTCTCCCCCTTGCATCCCACTTACTTACCCCTTCATTTATCCTACTTTTTAATTTGTTTCCTATTTTTGTCCCTTTAGAAGTCTGCTCTGGATAGCAATTTAAATGACAGAGTAAGCATCTATCCAACAGCACATTCTTGGGCCATATTATTTTATGCAACTGTTTTCCACCTGCTGAGAATCATATGCAGAGCTGTTAAAACACCTAATATGCAGACCAAACAAACCAGAGATTTTGAGGGTAGGATCCAGGTATCAGTATTTTTAAAACTCTCTGGTAATTCTGACATATAGCCAAGGAGAACCAAAGTTCTAGGACTAAACCAGAATACACTGGTTCTCAAAACTGGAATGCTCAGAGGGGAGTAACAGGTCGTAAAAGAATCCGGGATAACCAAAGCGGGGGAAATGTACTGGACAATTCTTTACAAGTGGGATAATGGAAAAGAAATATAGGGCAAGGCAATTAGTTACCCATAATATTTTACCCAATTTGTTAATTAGGCCTTTTCAAGGCCATATAAAAAAATCAATAGTCTTACCTTTTGATTAATCTTTTCTTCTTTATGGTATGTTTCAAAACATCTACATGCTATAAGCTCATGAAAATAAATTCTCACGAAAGGTTGAAAACTTTGTGTGAATAGTCCTGATTCTGGTTACCCAGGGCCCTTACATACCAGCCTGAGAGGTTGCTGTGTTCTGTTATTCTTACTGGCTGCTATGGCTTAAAGGTTTACAACACAGAAACCCGAATTACAAGGTGGGTTAGATGGACTGTTCTTAAAATAAAAAACAATTATAAACAAGTGAAGTAAAACGGCCAATTTAGTGTTGGCTTTGGTAAAGGTTTGCACATAAATTTCTCAAAATGTCTTAAACAAGTAAACAAAAGGAAAGAAACAACCCCGCCCCCCAAACTCTGTTTTCACAGACTGTGGTGTGAAAAGAAGATACACGAACGTTATCCTGTAAGTCGTTATGGCTTTGGTTGGTTACTTGGTCACGACTTTTTGCTCCACTCAGCTCTGAGGAACATCCTCAAAGCCAACGCACCTGCTAGGAGGGATGGAAGAGGTGACACTCGGGCATTACTGTCCATTCCGCCGACAGGGGCAGGCCTGGGGGATGCGGCTTTCAGACGTGCTGCCACATTGGCACCGGCCAAGTCGAGGGAGGGCCCCCCACCCACCCACTCATCCTGCCGCCTGCGCCCGGGAGAAACCAGACGCTGCCCCACACCCCCGCCTCCGACCCTGGGGCGCTGCTGCTTCCAGATACCCTCCTCGGAGCGGAGGAGCGCGAGCCGCCCAGCCCCCGCCGCGCTTGGGTAACCCCAGTCTGGCCAATGGGAGCCGCCGCCGTCCGCGCCCCGGCCCGCGCCCCGCTGAGCCCGCCGCCCGCCGAGACCCGAGCCCCGCGCGCGCCTTCCGCACGCCCCTCCGCCAGCCCCCGCGGCCGTCCCACCTGGGTCCTCGCTGTCCGCCAGGCTCGGGCGCGCTGCGACGAGAAGGCAGAGGAAGGGGAGTCCCCGCAGGCCGAGGAGGGCGCTCATGGCGCGGGAGGAGCCGCCGCGGTGCTGCCGCAGCCCGCCCCGTCGGCTCGCTGCCCTCGGAGTCCCGAGTCCCCGTGCACACTCGCCGACGGCCCAGGGCCCGCTGCCAGTCCCGGGGGCGGACGCGCGAGAAGGGCGGAGTGGGAGGGGCCGGGCCGGCTGCCCCGCTCCCCCGGGAGGCTCTCGCTGCGCCCGGCCCGCCGTCAATTATGCAGCCGCTGCCGGCTCGGGCACGCCCGGATGTGCGGTGCCTCCTCCAGCCGCATCCCCGCGGGCCTCCACCCTCCGGGCTGCAGCAGGGCGGACCCCGAGCGCGCTGAAGGACCTGGAAGGTGATGCTTAGCCCACCTCGGGGAGGTCGTCGCCTCTGCAGGTCCTCTGAAGCGGCATTCACTTATTTACCTTGTGGGACAGATGAGAAGAAGGGGAACCCTTTTCTGCTTCTTTGATAAGGGAGTTCTTATCTTATGTTTGCGCTGGATTAAGATTCTATCCAGCTGCCCACAGCCTGGACTAATCTTTCTTTGCTCCGCCTACCAGTCACACACACCCTCTCTTCCAGTCTCTGAAGGCTTCAGCGCTTCTCTCTAAAGTTTCAGAATCCCACACAGTGTGTCTGATTTTATTATACTTTTGTTTGCTTAGCCTAACAGCTTTGGGACACCACTTAGAACTCAAGAAACAAAAACTAAAGTTGATACTTTGTAAACCACATAAAGATGTGGACCTTTGTTAAACTACAGTGTTTAAGATAATGCTGCCCCTTACCCAGCCAGGCTGTGGTTTGGAATTTTCAATGCCCCCAGCCGAATGAAATAAAACAACTAATATCTAGACCTTTATCTGGGAACGGAGGAAAAAGCTACATTGTAACATAAAAACATCTTGAGATTTGATGACTGTCCAGAATGTTGTAATACATTAAAAGATACTGGCGAAGTCTTTCTCATGAGCTCTGTTCTCTCTCCCTTTGTTTTTTGAAGGTTAGCTTTGACAGCCATAAATTCAAAATATATCCCTGTCAAACAAACAAAAAGGGGGACTGAAAAAAACGTTAGATAAAATTTTTGAAAACTGATCTGTTTAGCAAGAGTAATGTTTACTCCAGACAGGAGTAGTTAATTTTTAATTGGCATGCATTACTAAAAGATTACTCTGTTTCTACTTTAATATTATATGTGTAAAACTTTGAAAGGAATGTACATTATTCACAGTGGTGAGAGCATATGAGTGATAGAATTCATGCAATATTATCTCCCAAGTACAGACACTGTGTTCAAAATAAGCTGAATGAATGCATAGCACAGAACATGCGCGTGTGCACATACACACATTAGTTAATATAATGAATTATTTATCTGTGAACTACAAGTCTAAGGAAAGCCTCTTCTCAGTCACAAAATCATGATTATGATCACAAAACCTTTCAAACAAAGTCTTTTAAGAGGCATTGAAGGACTAAAACTTGCACACTGTGACCTCTCAGCACTTGGTAAACACAAATTACCTAACCAAGCCTGCTAAATCACCTCTGTCTTGCTGCACTGCATCCTGTCTCATTCTGATGGCAAATATTTCTATACACCCTGCTAGACTTTTAACAGTAACCTCTTTTATCAAACCAAACTGATTGACCCTTCCCAATTAGTGCTATAAAATCCTTAAACACAAACGCACCTTTCTTCAAATGGACTAACCATTGGGGGCCCAACTGTTCCCATAGGAACCTTCCCCTTTGTCCTCCTTGGCCCCTTCCTCTACTCCACCTCCTCTCTTCCTAAAACAAAGCACACAAAGGACCTAGTTAACCAACCTGAAAGCTCTAGCCAAAAGACTGTAACTCTCCAAAGCCCTCTGGGCCAGCTGTGGAATTTGCCCACCCCCTAGGGCCTCATATAAAAGGGGACTCTAACTGTCCCAGAAGCTGCAGACACAGACACTCTCTTTGTACCCCAGGCATGTGGTTCCTTTTCGATAAAGCTGTCCTGAACATCTCCACTCCCTCCCAATCTCATCTCTAGGCACCACCCCTGACACCTTTCACTGACCCTATTCACAGAATAATTTTCCTCTGGGTAGATACCTAGTAATGGGGTCATGGGGTCAAACGGAAGGTCAACTTTTAGCTCTTTGAAGATTCTCCATACTTCTTTCCAAAGGGGCTGTATTAGTTTGCAATCACACCAGCAGTGTAAAAGTGTTCCCTTCTCTACACATCCACATCAGCATCTGTGGGATAGCTATACCCTGGAATACCACACGGCCATAAAAAGGTGACTTTACATCTTTCATATTAACCTGGATGGAATTGAACAACAGTCTCCTTAGTAAAGTATCACAAGAATGGAAAAGCAAGTATCCAATGTACTCAATACTAACATGAAACCAATAGAAAAACAACTGCATCCTCACACACAAAAAAAACACAATTAAATTCAAGGGGGTGGGAGGAGAAGTGAAAGGGGAGGAAGGGGAGGTTGGTAAGGTCTCACCTGATGGGCAGAATGTAAGGACATACTGCATACCCCCTGCATGAAGGGTTCACCTACAACATGGACTGCCTGACAACTCTCATATGAACCTGAAATTTTAAAAAAAGAAAGGAAAATTTTCTTTTCAGTTGAATCAGCCTATTTATGAACAGGAAGAAGTGACTTGCCCAAACTGATACTCATTCCCACTGTTGGTTTTGTCGTTAGAGCAAAAAAAGTTGCAAAAGAAATATAATGCTTGTTTTTCTAAGCATTTTGAAAGTATTTTCACCATTGTTACTGTTCTATATTTATATACTTGATTTTTTTTTTTTAGGTTTTAATGTATTATGGTCTTTATTTACAACTTTATTGGCAAAAGAGAAAAGGGAAAACTTTTACACAGTTTAACACAGGACATCATAGCTGATTCTGTTGGATAAAAGAAGTTCCATTTTAAAGGTTCTTCTAATTGCCCAAAGATATACAACACTGAATCTGCATATTCAGTTTCCTTTTATGAAGTACAGCGTTCTTGTTTTAGGCAGTATTTTAAACATATAAATACTAAGAAAATTTAAAAATTCATTAAGAACTATGTCATATAAAAGGTATGTTAAATGTAAATTTATGTTGTTCCTGGTAGTAACACAAGCCCAACTAAAACCAAAAGCTGGCAAATCAGTTACACTTCCTACTTGAGTGGACAGTTACAGCAATCCATCATTTTCTGAATAACCACTGTATTTTCAATTTATCATGAACTACTCTGAACTTACTATGAGTCGCAGTTAAAGAAGAGAAGACATAGGGAGAGTATTCCTTTTTTTTTTTTTTTTTTTTTTTTTCTGGAGGAAGAGGAGGCTAATGCTTCCAGAATCAGCATGGAAATAAATATCCTGTTCATTCTAGGCAGAAAAAATTAATGTAGTCAATTTCAACTCATGCTGTGCAGACTTAATCTTTTTCAGTGACCTGTTTGGTGTCATTCTACTAAGTCAAGTGTGTTTAATTCTTCTTCTAGTTTATCCAAATCTTCCGTAGTACAAATATTATCATCAACAGAAACAGCATAGATGGCTTCATTTTCCTGTTGCTCAATTTCATCGTCCTCTTCAAAGTCACTTCTTTCACCATTTTCAGCCCTACCTCCAGACGCTTCACTTAATTTGTTTTCATCTTTGTCTGAAGCATGTGTGCTGAATCTTTCTAGGCTGGCTACAGTAATACCTATCTTGTCTACATCTTTTGGGATACATAGGCTTAAATTTAAGCCATTTACGCTTACTGAATCATCAACCTTATCACCACTTATTCCCTGACTGTAATAAGTGTCATCTGCTTCCTCATCATCATCAATGAACAGTTCAGGATGAAATTCAAACACTTCTTAGCCACTGATCACGAATGTTTTTCCTGCTTCAAAGTCGGCTTTCCTTGTTTTCATATCTTGCTCAAGTTTATCAGTCTTTTCTTATCTTTTTCTTTCTTCCATACAAAAACAGATTCCAGAGTACTAGAATGATATTGGTAACATGTAGACCTAGGACAGAATGCTCTCTTTCAATTAGATCTTCTAATGAAATTTCATTTTCTTTCTCTTGTTTCTTGTTATCATTTTTCAACAGAAATCCAGGAGGAAATGCAGGATGATAGATGCAAATATCACCCCCTCCAGGGCATACCCCAAACCAGCCATACTTGTTGTTTTCAATAGCTGCAAGAAAATGCTCGCATACTATTTGAGGTTTTGGTTTTCTCTTTTCCATCTCACCAAGCTTCTTGTTCACTACTTCTTCCAGTGTTTTCTCATCTCAGTTATTCATAGCATCTTTTTCAGGTTCTTCATCTTTTGCATTAATGTAAACACTTCTCTTTTCACATTTTCTATCCAGAATTAAGTCATGTGAAAACTTACACTTATCTCTTTCAGTACCCAAAAATTAATGTAGTCAATTTCAAGTCATGCTGAGCTGACTTAATCTTTTTCAGTGACCTGTTTGGTGTCATTCTTCTAAATCAAATGTGTTTAATTTTTCTAGTTCACAGATTTGAAATCCACACAACCACAGATTTGGAATCTCATTTTTCCTTTTTTTTTTTTTTTTTTTTGACCAGCAACTACAGGATTGAACAGTTCATGAAGTTGCTGCAATTCTGTCTTCTTATTTTTCTTCAGTTCTTTTCAGCTTCTCTCTGTGCTACCTGATATGGATTTTGTTGATCAAATTTAACTTGATGTGTGACAGCCTTGATAAACTTCTGTTGCTTTGTCCCTTTCTTATTCTTTAAACCAAAAGTTTTGCTTTCAATAATCTTCTTTCTCTGCTTTGCCTTTTGCTGTCCCCAGCCTGAGCCTGTTTCTTGGGGGACATTGTGGAGACAGATGACACCAGCCACACATACGTAAGTGCAGCTACATACTGGCAGGTGTTCTAGCCCTGTGGCAGAAGGAGGAGGAAGACCAGGGTACTGACTTTTTTTTCCCCCCCCGGCTGTCTTTATATTTTTTTATTGTTAAATCATAGCTGTGTACATTAGTGCAATCAAGGGGTACAATGTGCTGGTTTCATATACAGTCTCAAATATTCTCATCAAATTGTTCAATGTAGCCTTCATGGCATTTTCTTAGTTATTATATGTAGACATTTGTATTCTGCCTTTAGTAAGTTTCGCCTGTATCCATTCTAAGATGCACCATAGATGTGGGCCCACCCATTACCCTCCCTCCACCCTAATCTACCCCCTCCCTTCCTCTTCCTTGGCCCTTTCCTCATAGTCTTGTGCTATAGTTGGGTTATAGCCTTCATGTGAAAGCTATAATTTAGCTTCATAGTAGGGCTGAGTATATTGGATACTTTTTCTTCCATTCTTGAGACACTTTACTAAGAAGAATATGTTCCAGCTCCATCCATGTAAACATGAAAGAGGTTAAGTCTCCATCTTTCTTTAAGGCTGCACAGTATTCCACAGTTTACATGTACCACAATTTGCTAGTCCATTCGTGGGTTGATGGGCACTTGGGCTTCTTCCATGACTTAGCAATTATGAATTGGGCTGCAATAAACATTCTACTACAGATGTCTTTGTTATATTGTGGTTTTTGGTCTTCTGGGTATAAACCTAGTAAAGGAATTATAGGATCAAATGGCAGGTCTATTTTTAGGTCTCTAAGTATTCTCCAAACATCCTTCCAGAAGGAACGTATTAGTGGGCATTCCCACCAGCAGTGTAGAAGTGTGCCCTTT
>CAUYPK010017806.1:0-18526 GCA_963574355.1 Loris lydekkerianus | reverse complement strand
TAACTCAAAGAAATGGGATTAAAATAATGTTTTTCACTTAAACAAAATTTTGTATTATAATTTTTGCTTAAAAGTTTCAGTTCATAGTAGGGCTGAGTACATTGGATACTTTTCCTTCCCTTCCTGAGATACTTTGCTAAGAAGAGTATGTTCCAGCTCTCCAGATGGAAAATCTTAAAGTTAAATGTAGGTCAAAAAGACTCAATTTAGGGTTTGATATTAGGGAAATCTTTTACAGATTTTAAAAGGCTCAAAATACTTAACCAAAACAGAATTACAGGTTACTGTAAAGTAATAGTCATTTGTTTAGCCACAATAATAATCAAAGGCATAAAAAACAATATAGAAAGTCACACAAGTTTAAAAACCTAACCTGGCTCAGCACCCCTACTACAGTGGTTATGGCGCTAGCCACATACACCAAGGCTGGCGAGTTCGAACCCAGCTTGGGCCTGACAAACAACAATGACAATTGCAACAAGAAAATAGCCGGGCTTTGTAGTGGGAGCCTGTAGTCCCAGCTACTCGGGAGGCTGAGGCAAGAGAATCGTTTAAGCTCAGGAGTTGGAGGTTGCTGTGAGCTGTGATACCACAACACTCCACTGAGGGTGACAAAATAAATAAATAAATAAATAAATATTAAAAAAATAAAAACTTTAACCCTTTTAAAGGTCGATTTTCTTAAGTAATCAAAAACCTAATAAAGACAACACAGAATATTATCTTTTTTTTTTTGCAGTTTTTGGCCGGGGCTGGGTTTGAACCCGCCACCTCCGGCATATGGGGCCAGAGCCCTACTCCTTGGAGCCACAGGCACCACCCACAGAATATTATCTTGATAAAATGTAAAATCTTTATTTCTTAGGTCAGTGACCAAAAAGGGAAAGAAAGACTTTGTATAGTGTGATTGTTTTTTTGGGGGGGGTGGGGGAGTGGGGCAGTTGAAGTTCATTTAGATAACCTGGAAATTGAACCTGATGAGAAGGATATTTAAATTTAATTAGACACAGGAAGAATGTGCCCAAGGTAGTGAGTATATACTATATTATAGAGGAATTGGAGTGTGAAGTCGGTATGCAGGTGGCAAAGATTTCTCAGACAAAGTTTAGAATAGAAAGAAGCACGGAGTTTATTTCACTCCTTCTCCGAAGAAAAGGAGGCCACAGCACCAGAAATAAGACAGGCGGTGCCCTAAGACTGCAGGGTTCTGACTTCTTACAGGGCAAGCTGAGGAGTTGTGGAGGGAAATTTATGATTGTAGCCCAATTAGCAGAAAACAGCTGGGAAACTGCCAAGTTTGACCTTTTCTGTTCCTCCCAAAGCAGGTTGGTAACAGGAATTTTATTTTTTTCTTTCCTCTTGGTCATAGATTGATAGCAGGAGACATATGAGGAAGCAGAGAAGCTCACACCACTTGCTAGGAGTTGGTCAAGGCTGTTTAAACAAACTCAAAAAACATTTTACAGGCAGTTCATCAGATAGTCTACCCTTTCCTCTCTTTCCCTGGAGACTACTTTTCCCTTTGGAATGTGAAGTGACCAGCTCTGACAAATGTCAATGAGGATTTACACCTTTTGTCTGCTCAGCTTCTTTTAATTGCTTGGTAAACATCTCTGTAGAAGAGAGTCTTTACTATCCTTAGAGGCAGGGTTCACGCTACTCTAGGTATCCACAGTTAAAAAATTATTTTGTTGTTAGCCCTTTAGCAAGATCTTTCTTTCAGGAATGTAAACAAGAAAATTAGTATCTTGAGCAAGAGTATACATGCCTTTCAGTAACAGCATGGGAAGTTTCCTGATTACGTGGAACAATTCAGACATATCAAGAAAAGCCCAGAGTACTAAATCAAGTTATAATGAAGAAAAACGTTGTTTTTTTCAGGTCTTCAAGATGAAAGAGTTTGTGTCAGGCCAAAGCAGCCTGTAACTTTTTTGAACCAGAGGAAAAAAGTTACAGGAGCTGAAGATAAAATTGAAGGACAGGGTGGCGCCTGTGGCTCAACAGAGTAGGGCGCTGGCCCCATATGCCAGAGGTGCTGGGTTCAAACTCAGCCCCAGCCAAAAAAAAAAAAAAAAATTGAAGGAGAGAATTATCTATCATCCCAGGTCTCCTCAGGGGAGAAAAAACTAAAGGCATGATGCAAGACCTCCCAATCCCGTGCAGTGAGATACAGTCAAGGTTGAACTTCTGAGATATAAATTCGAAAATTTCACATGCAAAATTCTACCTGAAGAAATTGAATTGCCATATTAAGTGAAGATGGCATCCTGAAACTAGGAAAATTGAAAAACATCAAAGCAACCCCGTGGGACCCCTTCCATTGCATTGGAAGCTTTCCTGTCCTCTATGATAGACTGTTGCTCTATCACTTCTGGAAAAAAAAAAATTAAGTACATTACAGGAAGAACATGGCTGTTTGAAGAAACAGATTTTAGAATTAAGAATTAAAAACCCCTTACAAGGCGGCTCCTGTGGCTCAAGGGGGTAGGGCGCCAGCTGGAGGTGGTGGGTTTAAACCCAGCCCCGGCCAAAAACTGCAAAAAAACAAAAAACCTTCTTATATTTTAGTAAGAGCAGATCATTGACTCAAGAAAGCCTGCCTGCTTGCTTGCTTGCTTTCCTTCCTTCCTTCCTTCCTTCCTTCCTTCCTTCCTTCCTTCCTTCCTTTCTTTCTTTTTTGCAGTTTTTGCCCAGGGCTGGGTTTGAACCCACCACCTCTGGCATATGGGGCCAGAGCCCTACCCCTTTGAGCCATAGGCACTGCCCAAGAAAGGCTTATTTCAATATAGGAAAGCAGACTTCACTATATTTGTCTTGTATCAGTGCTTCCCTGAAACCAATGTTTAATTTTTAGAAAAGCACATTAAGAATTTTTCTTTTTCTTTCTCTCTCTCTTTTTTTTTTTTTTTGAGACAGTGTCTCACTTTTTCTCCCTGGGTAGAGTGATGTGTCATCATAGCGCATAGCAATCTTAAGCTCTTCCCAAGTAGCTGGGACTATAGGTGCCCCCCACAATGCTGGGCTATTTTTAAGATGGAGTCTGACTCTTGCTCAGGCTGGTCTCCAGCAATCTACCTAATCTACCTACGTTGGCCTCTCAGAGTGCTAGGATTACAGGCATGAACCATCACACCAGGCACCATAAAGAATTTTTTTCCCATCTCAACCAACCTGATCATGCCAAAAACTTCCTCTATGAGGCTCATCTTTGTGTATCTTCTTTGTCTTGTTAGACCTTTTACCATTTTCCCAACCCCCCCATCTCAATCTTATGATGTTTTAAATTTTATTTAGGAACTACCAATCATTTGATCTCAGGAAAAAAATTTACCACGTAAGACTTCTTTCATGCAAAATTATTTTTTCCTAAATTCATATTTTGATTAATGGGCCTAAATGTATTTAGGCTTTTAAAATAAAACTGAAAAAGCCAGGAACGATCTTATATTTATTTAGCAAACTGCTTTAGTTTGTTGTCTTACCTGGATATGACCCAGACATTTAATGAGTACCTATTATTTAATTTAATATAACATAAACATAAGGTTTTAAATTGTATGAAAAGTCTACAGACAGTCTCATTTATAATTACCTAATTTATTTAGTTTTTAACAATTATGCCTAGATTATTTATGAAAATCGAAATATTAGATTAATTAAATAAGTCATTATTTTGATTTATTAACCAGTTTTATAGCATGTTAATATCAAGTGTTTACTTAGGTAAGAAACTTAAAATTAAAAACATTGGTATCTTGTTGATAACTCAAAGACCCAGCTACTTTTATTAAATAAACAATATTAAATTAATCTTACTTATTACAAGAATAAACAAGCATCATTTTGTTTTAGTCTGGGTTTATAGTTTTATGACCTGAAAACATCTAACACAGGCAAATATAAAATTGTCTTGCCAGTAAACCCAGGCAAAAGTGAATGTTGGAAATTTTTGATAACATTTCCAGTTTTATTTTATCAACAATTAAAAAATAATTTATCAAGGGTGGTTTCTGTGGCTCAGTGAAGAGGGTGCCAGCCCCATATACCGAGGGTGGCAGATTCAAGCCTGGCCTGGCCAAATTGCAACAACAGCAACAAAAAAAACTAGCCAGGCGTTGTGGCGGGCGCCTGTAGTCCCAGCTACTCGGGAGGCTGAGGCAAGAGAATCACCTAAGCCCAAGAGCTGGAGGTTGCTATGACCTGTGATGCCACAGCACTCTACCGAGGGTGACATGCTGAGACTCTGTCTCTAAAACAAAACAAAAAAAAGTCTAAAAAAGAAAATAATAATAATTTATCAAAGATTTGCTAAAGTCATGTGAACTTAAAAAACATTTAGGGTGTAGCACCTGTGGCTCAATGGAGTAGGGCACTGGCCTCATATGCTACAGGTGGTGGGTTCAAACCCAGCCCCAGCCAAAAACTGCAAAAAAAAAAAAAAAAGGGGGTTAATTACTATATATTTTATCTGAGCACTCATTTAAACCAATCAGAATCAAATTTCTTAAGGGATTTCTGAGTGACTATACCACATTTTACCATGCAGACACAACATACAACATAATGTACATATACATGAACACATTCCAAACATATACAAGCACATAAATACAGATCCTATAGCTTGTATTTTAGAATTTTAGTCATGAGGTAGTAAAACATATAAACTCATCCGTTTATATAGATGACAATTGGATCCACATTATTTTTCTTTTTTTTGCAGTTTTTGGCCAGGGCTGGATTTGAACCTGCCACCTCCGGCACATGGGGCCGGCGTCCTACTCCTTTGAGCCACAGGCGCCACTGGATCCACATTATTTTTCTGATAAAATGGAACAGGCTAAACTTTAAGGTTTGGGGATTTTTTTTTTTTTCTTCTGAGACAGAGTCTCACTCTGTCGCCCCAGGGTAGAGTGCTGTGATGTTATAGCTCACAGCAACCTCAAACCCTTGGGTTTCCAAGTAGCTGGGACTACAGGTGCCCACCACAACACAAGGCAAGTTTTCTATTTTTAGTAGAGATGGGGTCTCTCTTGCTCAGGTTGGTCTTGAACTCTTGAGCTCAACTGATCTACCCGCCTCAGCCTCCCAGAGTGTTAGGATTACAAGCATGAGTCACTGCACCTGGCCTTTTTTTTTTTTTTTTTTTTTTTAATCTTATAAAGGCAGTGAGCCAAATTTTGGTTAAAGCAGCTGGAGTCAGTTACCAACCTACTGGATTGGACAAAAAAACCATTAACTGTGAAAATGTTATTGAATTATGTGAGGAGGCCCTAAAGATAAGGCTTATATTAGCAAGGTCTGTACAATATTTTCTTGGACTCCATTCTTTGGCACTGAAGATAAGAATGTTACCATTCTTCTAGCATAGGGAGGGTGTTTTTACTTGGGAATTTTATCTTTTCCTTTTAAGAAATAACAAGAAGGTAAAAATGACTTTTTTTTTTTTTTTTTTTGAGACAGAGTCTCACTATGTCACCCTGGGTAGAGTGCCATGGCATCACAGCTCACAGCAACCTCCAACTCCTGGGCTCAAGCGATTCTCCTGCCTCCACCTCCCAAGTAGCTGGGACTACAGGCGCCTGCCACAATGCCCAGCTATTGTTTGGTTGCAGCGGTCATTGTTGTTTGGTGGGCCCAGGCTGGATTTGAACCCGCCACCTCAGGGTATGTGGCTGGCACCTTAGCCACATGAGCCACAGGTGCCAAGCCTTTGTTTATTTTTTTTAAATAAACTTTATCACCCTTGGTAGAGTGCTGTGATGTCATAACTCACAGGAACCTCCAACTCCTGGACTTAGGCGATTCTCTTGCCTCAGCCTCCCAAGTAGCTGGAATTCTAGGCGCCTGCCACAACGCCGGCTATTTTTTGTTGTTGCAGTTTGGCTGGGGCTGAACCCACCACCCTTGGTATATGGGTCCGGCGCCCAACCACAGGTGCTGCCCAGAATAATCCTTTTAATGTTTGAGAACATTACCAGCTGAAGTCCCAGGAAAATCTTGCTATGCCTTTTGAACCCTGAGGGACCGTTTTGTGGGTGTTCTGGCTTAATACCAAACATACAAAAACCAATTAAACATAAGCTCCAACAAAAAATAAGTATATACTTACCAGAAAGGATGATAAGCCTTCTCCAGATGAAGGGGGAAAAATCCCCCCATCCAAACCTTGAGATCCCAACCTCACAGCCAAAGTTAACAGGAAGAAAATACCCTGCCCCCAAAGAGATCTCCCTAACTAAAGTGAAAAGACCCCTCTTCAGACAGGAGGGGGAAAGACTCCTTCTCTATCATATCCCCAAAGAAACAGAACTCAACCAACATTGGAGGTTCTATCCAAGAGAGACTCACTAGAGGCAGAAGGGGCAAGTCACAGAAGCAGGGGGACTCAAAGGGTCTCTGTGTGGGTCGCTCAAACCAGAGTTCCATGGGCCAGTGATTTTCCCTGAGTGAGTTAGCTTTGGACCCCACTTTTGACACCATGTAGGTCAAAGTCAACACGAGAATGCAAGGATGAATCTCTAAAATCAAAATGTTTTATGTGGGAAGAAAACTGCAATTTGGTGCATGCATACCGATCCAGTGGCCTTTGGCATAGCCCCCAAATAAAGAGGGGGTTGGCGGTTTTATAAAAAAGAAGAAATGTTATGCATTGTTCTTTGAGAAAGTTCATTGGCACTAGTCAGTGGCGGGGGAGCTGGCCAACTCTGACTGGTAAGCAACAGCAGTCGGCCAAGTCAGTCCTAGAGTTGCTGCAAATTATTTTAGCAATTAAGGTTAAAACTGATTTCAGGTACAACAGGCAGTTTCTGGGGTGTTTCTATCTAGCAAACTGCTGCTATGGGCAATTGGGAGTTAATCCTGCTGGGAAACTGTGAGAAACAGTACCTGTGTCTCAGGATTATTTTGGGAGGGCCTAGGTATTTTATCCATTAGCTCCCTTGGTCATTGGTTCAGGGCGGCTCCTAAGGAGTGGGCCTCAAGCAAAGAAATGCAAATATTGGCCATCAGAGCAGGATCCTGAATTAAAAAAAAAAAAAGATGGGGAGCCTCACAATCAGTAAGATTTCCTTTACAGATGGATCTTTTAATGAATTATTTTGGAAAAAAAGAATAGGCATGTGGGAAAAAGGGTAAAATTAGATCAGTTTCCCACATCACACATCCAGATAAATTCAAATGTATTAGAAATTCAAATATACAAAATAAAAAATGCGAGCATTAAAAGGAGGAAAAAATGAAGATGGAAGGAAGGGAAGAAGGAAAAAAAGAAAAGAGAAAGAAGGCATGTAGAAAGAAAATTAGTTTTCTTTATAACTTGGCAATGGGAAAAATACAATCCATAATCCAGAAATAATAAAAGAAAAGACGGATGAAAAAGTCTATGTAAAAATTCAAAAGTAACTTAACTTTTACATAACAAAAATCATCATAGGCTCAGCACCCATAGCTGAGTGGTTAGGGCACTTGCTACATACACTGGGGCTCGCAGGTTCGAACCTGACCCTGCCTACTAAACAACAATGACAACTACAACAAAATAATAGCCAGGCATTGTGGCAGGTACCTGTAGTCCCAGCTACTTGGGAGGCTGAGGCAAGAGAATCCCTTAAGCCCAAG
Organism: Loris lydekkerianus; assembly: GCA_963574355.1. NCBI lineage: Eukaryota > Metazoa > Chordata > Mammalia > Primates > Lorisidae > Loris > Loris lydekkerianus. The sequence continues at coordinate 10,906 of CAUYPK010017806.1, read as the reverse complement.
AGTTTGAGGCTGTTGTGAGCTGTGATGCCACGGCACTCTACCCAGGGTGACATAGTGAGACTCTGTGTCAAAAAAAAAAAAAAAAAAAGCAAGAATCATCATAAGCATTGTGGAAAGCAAATGACGAATTTGAAAACAAGATTTTCAACATTTTATCACTGAAAAGTTTTCCTACTCTTAACATTTATAGCTTCTGAAAACTTAAAAGAACCAATAAGTCTTATTGAAAAATACATTACAGAAATGAACAGACAACACAGAAATAGAAATACAAATGATGCTTAAACACAAAATGTTCAGACTCACTCATAATTTTTTTTTTTTTTTATGAGACAGTTTTAAGCTGTTGCCCTGGGTAGAGTGCCATAGTGTCATAGCTCATAGCAACCTCCAACTCTTGGGCTTAAATGTTCCTCTTGCCTCGATTTTTCTATTTTAGTAGAGATGGGGGTCTTGCTTTTGTTCAGGCTGGTCTTGAACCTGTGAGCTCAGGCAATCCACCTGCCTTGGCTTCCCAAGTGCTAGGATTACAGGTGGGAGCCACCGTGTCCGGCCTTCACTCATAATTTTTTAAGAAATACAAATGTAAATGACACTTAGAAACCATTTCTCATCTGTCATATTGGCAAAGTTGTGGGTAACTAGGCATTGTCAACATTAATGTAGGAATACAAAATATTAGAACTGCTCTGGAAAGGAACTGGCATTATCTAACAAAATTACATGTGCCTTTACCCTTTTTATCCAGCATTTCCTAACAGTACTCTGGGAAAATGTACAAAATAACATATGCACTGCAGGACTATTTGTAATAGTAAAAAATAAAATAAAATAATCCAGATGCTCATCAATACAAATTGGGCTAAATAAAGTACGTAGTAGAAAACTATGCAACTGTAAAAGGGAATGATGGAAATGTGAATATCTGCTATGGAGTGATCCTCAGGATGTACTGAGAAGTGAATAAAACAAATTGTTCAACAATGTTAATAGTATACTACCTTTTGTGTAATAAAGTAAAGAGAACACCTGTATATGTATTCTCATATAGGTAGATCCACATTTGCTTACATTTTCAAAAACAATGAAGAATAAATCCCAAACCTGATAAATTAGTTACCTAGATGGGAAAAGAAGGAACAGTGAATTACATTAGATTTCTCTGAATGACCTTGTTTTATAGTTTTGAATTGGTAATATGTGTACAAATCCTGACTTGCTTTTTTCTTCCTTAGAAAATATGCATTTCCTGGCTTGGTCCATTGAAAGTTCTAGAAGCCATAACAACCCTACAGAACAAATGTCTTTGAACCCTGAATGTGGTTTCTAAATATCATTTCATTTTAAAAAATCCAGCTTTTTATACCAAAGGCTGATTCCAGATCTGGATCAGAAAATATAATTCTGGATCATCTTGCAGTGCCAGAAAGCTAGAAAGCTCTCAAAGACTACTGGGGTCATGTCAGAAGGAATCTGGAACTAACTCCAAGAGATTCCCACTAGCCAAAGATGGCACAATTAGACCATGAAGAAAATAATGTCTCTACTATGTAGTTGGTTGTTTTTTTTTTTTTTTTTTTTTGAGACAGAGTCTCACTATGTCACCCTGGGTAGAGTGCCGTGGCGTTACAGCTCATAGCAATCTCCAATTCTTGGGTTTAAGTGATTCTCTTGCCTCAGCCTCCCAAGTAGCTGGGACTACAGGCACCTGCCACAATACCCAGCTATTTTTTGGTTGCAGCTGTCATTGTTTTAGCAGACCCGGGCCGGGCTCGAACCCACCAGCCTTGGTGCATGTGGCTGGCACCCTACTCACTGAGCTACAGGTGCCGAGCCTATATAGTTGGTTGAAACATATCAAATACATAAAAACCCATGAGTTTATGACAATGATAAAAACAAACACAACTTTTAAAATCTCTCATTAGTCACCTTTGCTGATTGTTAGAACACAAACTTATTACTCTTAAAACTGATAAAAAGTCAAAAGTAAGAATTTGTCCTGCGTTTATTGCAGGAACTTTCAGAATAATCGAACAGTTGATGTGGGAAAGTTCTTCTAATATAATACTTCTAACTATTTAATGAAGACAGTCATACGTTAGGGAAACGTTATTTTGCAAGAAGAAAATAGTGAATTGAGACAATCATCAATGAATGCTAAAACCATTCATTAAGTCAAAGGTTGACAGGGAACTTCAGAATAAATAAATCAAGCTGACAATACCTGGTTGGCTCTGTCGGTCATCCTGACATCACTGTAGGCGTGACAAGTAGCTATTTTGTGCCCCTGATGTAAGTAAGCATTCAAAAATACATCCTGCCACCTATTAAGTTTTCTGCCAAAGGAAAAAGAAAAAGGAAAAAAAATTAAACCTTCCCCTACCCAGACCCTAGTTCTAACTATTATTCAACAGAAAATGTGAATAACAGAGGGACAAGTAAAAATGACTCAAGGAAGCCTTAGTCAGACCTAGAATGTGGGCAGTCCTGCAAGATAAGTATGTTTTATTCAATGGGAAAATGATAGAAAAGATGAACTGTTAGGAATTTTAAGATACTTAAAAGGAATATAATGTAAGAAACTTGTTGGTTGACTTGTGTATATGTTGTGGTCATTATTAGGGACAAGCTCTAATCATAACATGACTAAAGCTGCACTTGCTCACTGATTGGCTTTTACAATGAAACTTTTCTTAAAAAACTGAAAATGCAGCTGGGTGCAGTGTCTTGTGCTTGTAATCCTAGCACTCTAGGAGGCCAACATGGGTGGATTATTTGAGTTTAGAAGTTTGAGACCAGCCTGAGCCAGCATGAGACCCTGCATCTACTAAAAATACAAAAACTAGCCCAATACTGAGGTGGGCACCTATACTCCTAGCTACTCAGGAACCTGAGGCAAAAGGATTTCTTGAGTTTTTATTTATTATTTTTTTAAGTGTTGAATTTTGTATGCAGTAAAAGGCATCATTTCTTCCTCCAAGTTCTACCCATGGGATGACACAAATATGATCTGTATTAAATTCTGCTAAAATATCAGTGAATCAGAAATGATGACAAAGTAAGTTGACCATCCAGGGGACTGTAACAAACAGGTCAACATATGGAGTTGCTCAAGATAAGGATGTAGGCCTACTGTTCTGATATGTGCATGTCCAGTCTATGAAAATTAGGTCAACTTAAGGAGGTGGTTAACTATGGATGTTCTATTGTATTTTAATAAAGGGTGAAAATGTGTGGCAGCGCCTGTAGCTCAGTGGGGAGAGCGCTGGCCACATACACCGAGGCTGGCAGGTTCAAACCTGGCCTGGGCCAGCTAAAAAACAACAATGACCACTGCAACAACAAAAAATAGCCAGGTGTTGTGGTGGGAGCCTGTAGTCCCAGCTAATCGGGAGGCTGAGGCAAGAGAATTGCTTAAGCCAAGAGAATTGCTGAGGGCTCACTCTCTGCTGCAAAGATGGTATCTGCTTTCTTGCTGATCCTCACAACGCAGAAGGGGTGAACAAGCTTCCTGAGGCCTCCTTTATAAGGGCACTAATCTCACCAGACAGGGACACAATCACCTCCTAAAGGCCCCACCTCCTAATCCTATCACCTTGGGGGTTAGGTCTCAACTTGAACATTTGGGGGGAGGTGACACAAGCATTCAGATCATAGCAGTGGGGAACCATTTCCTATTACATAATTCATTGGCTTTTGATCAAGAATATTTTTTCCCATTTTAATCAATTTTAGTTGCTTTTCATAACTTCTGAATTCTTCCCCTGGGCAAAGTTTCCAGGATTTTGCTTTATTAAGATAGTGTATTAAGGCTTGGCACCTGTTGCTCAGCAGCTAGGGCATGAGCCACATACACCGGAGCTGGTTCGAACCCAGCCCAGGCCTGCTAAACAATGATGACACCTCAACCAAAAAATAGTCTTGCATTGTGTTGGGCATCTGTAGTCCCAGCTACTTGGGAGGCTGAGGCAAGAGAATCGCTTAAACCCAAGAGTTGGGGATTGCTGTGAGCTGTGATGCCACAGCACTCTACCGAGGGTGACATAGTAAGACTCTGTCTTAACAAACAAACAAACAAAAAAGATAGGGTATTAAGGGTCAGATTGCTAGCATCTCCTCAAAAGTAGCTAGAAGATACATGTATAATTAGACCAATATTTGTGCATTGTGATGATACCGTTTTATGCACTGACAGACATAAAATCTGATAAAAACAATCAGAAGAAAAGACCGTATACAAGAGTTAAATAGGAGAGGAGTGGAAACATTTTTTAATGTTAGGAAATTGTGTACAGTTTGTACTGTTCTTTTTTCCACATCCTACACTACCTCGTTTTATCTTTCTCATGGTAAGAATGTTTTGCAAGTTTACTCATTCGATTACAAACTGCTGCTAACCTCCTTAGTTGCTCTCCAGGACAGAGTGGTCTCATTATCGCCAAATGAATACCATCAGATGGTGGCAGTAGCTGTCCTTCCCTTTGATCCTGCCCAGATGGACTGCCTACACAGTGGCTATAAAAGTTGCTAATTTATTTTGCAAAAAACACAGAAGCTAGGTGGTTACGGAGAACAGGAGAACAGAAACAGTGCTTCTTTGCCTGAAGTTTCCCTCTCTGTCAGTGGGATCCTGAAAGAATGGCTGGCTATGTCCCCACCCCATAAACTTGATTTTTTGGTAACTTTCTATTTTGATATAACTTTGAATTTGCAAGCAAGTTGCAACAGTAGTATAACTTCTATATACCTTTTATGTATTTTCAAAAGTGGGTAAATTTTGTCCCTTTTTTTTTTTTTTTTTTTTTTTTTGGGTTTAAATATTTTCTGTCTCTCCCTCCACTCTGAAAATTCTTTTGAATATGTGGAGGGCAAAAAGTAGACTTCATGTCAGGTCACCCCTAAATACTTTTAGTGAGTAAATTCTAAGTAATAAAATATTCTCTTATATATCCAAATTACAGTGATCAAAAGTGGCAAATATAAATGTAGTACTACTATGGAATCCAAGGTCTGCATTCACATTTCAATGGTCTCAATAATGTCACTTATACATTTACTTTATCCTAGCAGAGCATCCAATACCAGATCATGGATTGCACTCAATTTTCTCTCATCAATTTCTGTTCTCTCATCAATTTCGCTCACTCAATTTTTCTCTCATCAATTTCCATTCTCTCATCAATTTCGCTTTTCATAACTTTAACATTTTTGGACAGGCTAAGCTACAGAATTTTCAGAATGTCCCCCAAACAGTTTAACTCTGTTTGCTGTTTCCTCGTGATTAGATTCACATTAGACATTTTTGGCAAGAATACCACTGAAGTGATATTGGGTTGTTCTTGTTGTATGATACCCGGAGGCACATGCGAGAGATTGGTCTCATCACTAGCGCTGTTAACTTTATAATCACTTGGATATGATGGTAAGTGTCAGGTTTCTGCACTGTAAAATGACTATTTTCCTTTCTGTAATTAACCAATATTTGTCGGAAGATATATAAACATACGGTCCCTCATGAAGCTTACATTCTCTAATTTTTACATCTGCTGATGACTTTCCTAATGCTTTCCTTTATTTCCTTATGTATTAGTTGGTAATCTATTGTGAAGCTGAACTCTCCCATCTCACATGTGTTTATTTATATCATTTGTTTATTATATCCATTTATTTATATCAGTTTTGATGCATAGATATTCATTTTACTTAATGGGTTAAATCTAATACTGTCATAACTTATTTAGATCCTAAAATTGCCTAAGCAGAGCTCTTTCAATCTGCAAATCTCTCCTTTTTATAGAGAGAGGAGAATCCAAAAGCTCATCAGCTGGAGAATGGAAAACTAATTTGGGTATATTCATGTAACAGAATACAACTTAGCAACAAAGTGAAACAAATTGTGGATATACTCAAGGAAGTAGATGAATTCACATTATGCTGAGAGAGAAGCCTGGCAGGATCCATCATTTTTAAAGCACTTCCTTAATTTCTGGTGCAATAAGTTATCTCAGCTTCATTTTGCACTTTTCTTCTCTCAGCCCTGGAATTTGTCTTTTCTTCAAGGAGCACTAGTTCTTTTTTAGTGTGAAGAACAGTATTTAGAAAGATCTGGAAGCTATATGTACAACTGCTACCAATGTACCCTACCTCTTAGGCCCTCTCATTGCAGAGGGCAAGGAGACTCTCATATCCTTTTTTATCTGTATTTCTATATCTATTTCTCTATGCATATTTTAAAACTTCAACAATGAAAAGACTTGCAGCAGTGTGCCAGCTTGACCTAGCTCACAGAGATGATTACTAAATATTTCTAATTTTGTGAGTTGGTTTTAGCTTGAAATCAGTTGCAGAAGTATTTACACCATAGCCCCTGGCTAATGCTACATCCAGAGAGCCAGTTTAGCAGCTTACCACTGGAAACTTTTGTTCATTATCCTCAATAGAGGTGTATTTACTCAGAATACAAACTAGAAACTAGTTTTAGAATTGCTCACGCATAGCACTGTGAATAGCAAATCTAGGGGTTAATATTTATTTACAATGTTCTTTTTCTGCAAGTAAAATGAACATATAATGAATGGCCCAAATCTCAAATCTGATGAGTTTTGACAAATCTGTATGCACCCTTAATTCACATGTCTATTCAGATGCAGAATATTTCCAGTACACCAGAAAGTTCTCTCATGCTCCTTTCTAGTCAATCTCCTCCCACCTAAATGATCATCTCTCTTCTTATTCTTCTCGTCCATCTCCCCCTCCCCCTCCCCATCACTTCCTCCTCTTCTTCCCCTCCCTCCCTTCTTCCTTCCCTCCCTCCCTTCTTTCCTTCCTTCCTTCCTTTCTCTTTAACCATAGATGAATTTTTCCTTCTCTAGAACTTCATGTGAATGGAGTCCCACAGTGTGGTAGGCAGAATAGTGCCTCCTCCAAGATGTCCTAATTCTCGGAACCTGTGAATATGTTAGGTCACATGGCAAAAGGGAGCCTAGGATGTGGGTGGCCTCTAGAAGCTGGGGGGGAAGTTCTCCCCCAGGGTCTTCAAAAGGGATGCAGCCCAGCTGACACCTTGATTCTAGTCCAATGAGATGTGTATTCCATTTTTAACCTACCCTACTGTAATATGGGTTAGTGTGAGCCATTAAATCTGTGGTAATTTGGTGCAGAAGCGTAGTATGTACATTTTTTTCCTGTCAGGGTTCTCTCTCAGCATAATGTGAATTCATCGACTTCTTTGAGTATATCCACAGGTTGTTTCATTTTGTTGCTAAGTTGTATTCTATGACATGAATATACCCAAATTAGTGTTCCATTCTCCAGCTCACGAGCTTTTGGATTCTCTTCAGTGTGGGACAACTATGACAAAGCTGCTAAGAACAGTCTTAGACAAATCTTTTTGTAGACAGATGAGTATTTAAGGGCACGGTTGCACATATTCAGTTTGTGTGGTCCTTATACCAAACAGTACGGGCAAGGGCACATCCCCATCCCCAGAAGAATAGTCAGGGCACAGATGTTCCTGAAAAGCATCTTACCCATCAACATTCCAGTGCTGCAGATTGCCCACCTCCCGGCAAAAACTTAACAGAATCGGATTAAAGAAGGCAGAATAATGTAATGTATTGTAAATATTTTAAAACAAATTAATAATTCTTCTAGGAGAACCAGATTAGAAAATCAAAAGGCCAACAGCAGCATTACTAAATGTAAATGTACCCGATCACTCATTTTGGTGGTGGTGGAGGATAATTATGTATTCTCTTAGGGATAATAACATCGTGCTAGTTTGAGACGTAAAGAACCTGTTGAGAATCTAATAGAGAGGGGTGGTGCCTGTGGCTCAAAGGAGTAAGGCGTTGGCCCCATATGCCGGAGGTGGTGGGTTCAAACCCAGCCCTGGCCAAAAAAAAAAAAAAAAAACAAGAAGGAGAACCAAATAGAGAGATGGACAGATTAGTCAACCTTTACCACTTGTATTTTTAAGGGTGTTGATCATGTTGTTTAATGGCTGTTATGAAAACAAAGAGAGGAGCCCCTTGAGTCCACTTGGTGGGTGTGGATTCAGAAAGATTCCTGGAGAATGGAGAGTCCTAAAGAGAAGAGCAAGTCCAAAATCTGGAGGCAGGAACTCATGGGCAAGGTTGAGGAATGACAGGGAACCCATGATATGTGAGGACAGCAGACGGGAGATACGTTTTAAGACATCAATAGAGAAACCCCAGGAAGCATTACCATGTGCTGGTGGAGAAAAATCTCAATAGAGACCAATCAACAAGGTGCTCTAAGAGAGATGCAAACATCACACTGAAATTCTTTCAATTATTCAAAATTGTTTTTCCCTCTTTTGTTTCTACACAAGTAGTTCCCTTTGCTTAGAATACTCTTTGCTTCCTTCCCTATCCCCCTTCCTAAATTTTTTTTAGCAAGTCTCTTTAACTGCTATACCAGAATACCAAAGACAGAGTGATTTATAATGAACAGAAATTTTCGGGTCACAGCTCTGATGCCTAGGAAGTCCGAGATTGAGGCACCGCACCTGGTGAGGCCCTCCTCGCTGCTTTATAACATGGTGGAAAGCATCACAGGAGTGAGAGCGTATGAGAGGGCTGGATTTGCTTTTATAATGAACCCAATTCCCATGATAATAATATTAACTCATTATGACTTTTATGACCCTTATGACCTAATCACCCCTTAAAGGTCCCACCTCTTAAAAATGTTGCATTGGTGATGAATTTGGGAGACACAGTCAACCATAGAAGCATACTTATTGATTCTTTAAGGTTCAGCCTAATACACACATCACATCCTCTTAGAAGTCCTCTCTAACCCTTTCCTGTCCTCCACTCCCAACTTTTGGGCGATGCTTTTGCTTTGTACAACTAATGCTCCTCAGATTTTTCCTACCATAGTCCTAGATGTGGTTGTGATTGTTCGTCTAATTGTCTGGCTTCCCTGATACAAAATGTAATGGTAAACACAGGAGTATTATTATTCCCATTTTACAGGCATGGAATCTGATGCACATTGTGAGGTACAAGCCTCAGTTCCTTATCTATAGAATAGGAATTGATAACTGCATCTACCTTAGAGAGTCACTGTGAGGACTGAATGAGTGCACTTAGAGCAGCAGTCTCTCTCTAGGTGATCTCAAGACTTTGGCTCACAGCCTGTAGCTCAAGTGGCTAAGGTGCCAGTCACATACACCAGAGCTGGTGGGTTTGAATTTAGCCTGGGCTCACCAAACAACAATGACAACTACAACCAAAAAATAGCTGGGCGTTGTGGCGGGCGCCTGTAGTCCCAGCTACTTGGGAGGCTGAGGCAAGAGAATCACTTAAGCCCAAGAATTTGAGGTTGCTGTGAGCTGTTATGTCACAGCACTCTACCCAGGGTGACAGCTTGAGACTCTGTCTCAAAAAAAAAAAAAAAAAAAAAAAAAAAGGACTTTATTTCCACCGTCTTTCCCCACTGTAGCAAATGGCAACTCTATCCTTCCAGTTGCTTGAGTCAAAAATCTTGGAGACAAAAAAATACAGTAATGTCTCAGGATATAAAAATCAATGTCCATAAGTCAGTTGCCTTTGTATACGCCAATAACAGTCAAGATGAGAGGCTAATTAAGGACACAACTCCCTTCACCATAGTTTCAAAGAAAATAAAATACTTAGGAATATACTTAACAAAGGAGGTGAAGGACCGCTATAAAGAAAATTATGAAATCCTAAGAAAGGAAATAGCAGAGGATATTAACAAATGGAAGAACATGCCATGCTCATGGCTGGGAAGAATCAACATTGTTAAAATGTCTATACTTCCCAAAGCAACCTATTCAATGCCATCCCTATTAAGATACCAACATTGTACTTTCAAGATTTGGAAAAGATGATTCTGCATTTTATATGGAACCAAAAAAACCCCCTATAGCTAAGGCAGTTTTTAGTAATAAAAATAAAGCTGGGAGCATCACCATGCCAGATTTTAGGCTATACTACAAAGCCATAGTGGTCAAGACAGCATGGTACTGGCACAAACATAGAGACATATACATTTGGAATCGAACAGAAAACCAGGAAATGAAACTAACATCTTATAACCACCTAATCTTCGATAAACCAAACAAGAACATACCTTGGGGAAAAGACTCCCTATTCAATAAATGGTGCTGGGAGAACTGGATATCCACATGTAAAAGACTGAAACTGGACCCGCACCTTTTTCCACTCACAAAAAATTGATTCCAGATGGATAAAGGACTTAAATTTAAGGGATGAAACAATAAAAATCCTCAAAGAAAGCATAGGAAAAACACTGGAAGATATTGGCCTGGGGAAAGACTTCATGAAGAAGCCTGCCATGGCAATTGCAACAACAACAAAAATAAGCAAAGGGGACTTCATTAAACTGAAAAGCTTCTGTACAGCTAAGGAGAAAACAACCAAAGCAAACAGACAACCTACACAATGGGAAAGGATATTTGCATATTTTGAATCAGACAAAAGCTTGATAACTAGGATCTATAGAGAACTCAAATCAATCCACATGAAAAAAGCCAACAATCCCGTATATCAATGGGCAAGAGATATGAATAGAACCTTCTTTAAAGAAGGCAGACAGACGGCTAACAAACATGAAAAAATGCTCATCATCCCTATTTATTAGAGAAATGCAAATCAAAATCACCCTGAGATACCATCTAACCCCAGCGAGAATGGCCCATATCACAAAATCTCAAAACTCGCCTGAGCGACAGTGAGACCCCGACTCATGAAAAAAATGGAAAAACCCAGCCGGGCGCGGCGGCGAGCGCCTGTAATCCCAGCGGCTTCCGGAGGCTGAGGCAGCGGGATGCCCGCAGCCCGAGACTGAGGTTGTGGTGAGCTACCACACCCACTGCACTCTGCTCAGG
>CAUYPK010017805.1:0-14157 GCA_963574355.1 Loris lydekkerianus | reverse complement strand
TAATTGGCTTAACACCAGAACTGCGCTTTCTGGCCCAAATGTACAAATTTTGATCTCTATTGCTTTTGGTATTATTAGGTTTCTCTGTTTTCTTACAGGGCTCATTTTATACCTGAAGAAATAAATGATAAAAGATGTCTTCAGTATCTATTTTCTAAATGGAAATTTAGAAATATTATTTCCCAAATATTATTTGGAAAAAAAGACATTAAGAGAAAATTGTTCTTCAGAGTAATTTCAACCTGAATTTGATAGGCTTTTAAAAAGAAATTGTTAATTTTCTATTATACAACCTAAGGTAAATAGTGTGCACCCAAATAGAATCATGATAATGATTTATCTGCAGAGTGAACTTCCTTAACTCGTTTATTTTCATTGCATACACATGTCCTCATTTGCTGACCACATCAGCCAGGGAAAAAAGTATAGGTAAATTACCAAAGCCACAGATCAATGGAAAATAGTTCTGGGATGATATTGCCACCTATCCCAAACCTCTTCATGCCCAGAGAACCAAGGGTCACAGGCAACTGTCTATTGTTTTAAATTTGGCAGATCGGCACTAACCAGGCAAATGCATGTAATAGGAGCCCCATGAATGAATCCATTGAAAGGACTATTCTGCCTGTACAAGCAAAGCTAGCACATAGTTTATTCCATGGCCCTAACAGTGAGCAGAAGGAAGAAGAACGATCAGTCTAACAGCTAATTTACTAAAGTAATAATATAATGATCCACAATAATGACAATGATGGAAAAATCATATTGAATATTTCCCATGCACCATGTCCAGTGTGATTACGACATCCCCATGAAAGGAATTCATTTATTTTCCATACCTTACATATATAAGAACACTGGGTACTTGCCAATATTGAACATTACCTAAACTTTATGATTTTGGAAAACACCACCACATAAAAAAATGTCCACCGTTTTGTGTTTTAGCAGTAGTATGTAGTTAGATTCACTATATCATCTTTACCTTAAACTATCAAATATTGAGTCCAGATTTCCTATAATTGCTTTATCTTTCATGCTTAATACTGGTTCTCATATCATTGCCAGATAGGCATGTCATTTCTCTTACTCTGGCTCATTTTAAGGGGTAAGATTGACAAAAAAAGATTTTGAATTCAAGGTTTAAGAGTAAATTTTATAAAACATTTTTTATAAATTCTGGGAAATATAGAGAATGGCAAATGATGGTTAGAATGATTAGCAATTTTATTACATGAAGTATCTTGTTCTCAGCATACTCAAGGAATGCTTGTCAGTAGGAAATGAGACAGATTACTAGTACTTGCAAATCTTTGTGAGTTAATGATTAAAGTGGTGTTTAGATAGATGATTGATTTTCCTTCATTGATATGTTGTTTCTTACTTAAATATAGTAATTACTACTACTAATTTGGCCATCTTAGTCTTATGTTTTAATTATATCTTTGAGAGTTAAAAATATCATTAACTTGAAAAATACTAATGTACTCATGTTTTCAATGCCAGAAGTTTGAGTTACAAGAAAAAAAGCTGATGGAAATGTCTCACCACTGCATAACCTGAGTGTTGTCCAAGGACCTCAAAGCAAAGAAATGTTTTCAATATTATTTCTGCAGATGGATCCTTGTTTATATAGCAAAGGTAGATATGCTCTTTCTATAAGAACTATTGGAAAAGTGAAAGAGAGAGAGAATATGTGATTTTTTGAGAAGTTGTCAGGGAAAATATTATGTGGTCATGTATGGGCAGAAGGTGATTTTGGGTTTTACCTTTGAAGAGAAGGAGATCTATCCTTAAGAATTTTCCATTTTCTGATACCTGTGGGGGCTACCTTGAATAAAAATAATGGGGTTGAGTGGTCTATAATTGTTCACAAAAGCCCCTGAGACAACTAAGTCAAGCATCATTTGGACAATTTGGATTCTTGTTACAAATTCAAACAGCACACAAAACTGATTGCCCCATGATTATTCTTTTTTCCTTGATATTGCTGATAATTGAAAGATTTTGCTTAAACAGAAATAACGATTTAAAACCGAAATTTTGTGGCTTTGGATTTGTCTGGTAAATAGAGATTATTTCTTTCTTTCTTTTTTTTTTTTAAGGGTGCCAATAGGATTATAGTGGATGCATGGAAAATAGAGATAGTTCGCAAGTGAATTTTAATTACACAATTAGGACAAAATATTATAATGTAGTTCTTGGTACATCAGATTCCATTTTTGCATTTTTGCATCTTTTTCAATAAACAACATGTTCTAAATTTGTTAATTTTTTTTTTTTTTTTTTTTTTTTTTTTTAATTAGAGACAGAGTCTCCCTTTATTGCCCTCGGTAGAGTGCTGTGGTGTCAAAACTCACAACAACCTCCAATTCCTGGGCTTAGGCAATTCTCTTGCCTCAGACTCCCAAGTAGCTGGGACTATAGGTGCCCACCACAACACCTGTTTTTTTTTTTTTGTTGTTGTTGTTGTTGTTGCAGTTTGGCTGGTACCGGGTTCAAACTCACCACCCTCGGTATATGGGGCTGGCACCCTACCCAGTGAGCCACAGGCGCCACCCAATTTGTTAATGTTCTATGCAAGTTGAAAAAAATTGGGAATAAGCCCAGGGTGCACAGTTAATTTGCAGGTTCTTGAATCTTGGAATGACAACTGAAATAAAATAATACTGACATTTATATTTTTTCTTTCAGATTTCTCCAACCCAACCTTGAAAGAAACATAAAATCTTGCATTTTAATTTTTTACCTACTGTTTAAATATAAAATTTACAGATCAGCATAGATACTGTGTAATACAGAAAAAGGAATATTTAATTTAGAGTCAAAGTGGACTAAAGAACCATTTTTACTACCTAAAACCTTGGGATAAGTTATTTAACTGTATTTGGTGTGAGAGTCTTCTTTTGTAAGATTATAATACTACCTATTCCAAAAGGTACTGTAACAATCAAGTTCAGTACACCTGAAAACATTATAAAATTTTCTAATACCGTAGCAATTTTTTTCAAAAGTCTATATTTTTTCCCTAGTACTTGCTCCTATGGAAAACAGTAATGTAAGTGCAGTCTAAGGCTTTTAAGTACAGTGGGTTAGAAATAATTAGCAGATAATTATTAGTTAATTAGAAATAATTAGCAGATAATTATTAGCTAATTAGAAATAATTAGCAGATAATTAGCAATAATAATTAGATAGTAATTCTCAATTGTTATGGATTCAGCAATTATTCCAAAATACAAAAAAAACCCAAAAAATCTAAAATTCAAAACACTTCTGGTCCCAAACATTTTGGATAAAGGTTATCTAATCTGTAATGTATTTTGGAATTGAGAATAATTCAGTAAAAATCAGAATTCATTCTCTCTCCTTCTCTCTCTCTTAGAAATTTGTGAAAGCAGATCTTTCCTTATCTGATGACTTGATTTACTTTTACAACTCCTTTATAATTCTGTTATTATTACTATTGTTGTAATTCTCATTTATCTGTATAGAGTATTGGTCACATACAAGTGTGTTAATGAATGCAAATCACCTTAATTAAGTTGTGGCATCATGAATCAGATGAATGGTCATTGAGATTAATAGGCAATTCTCTACCTGAAAATATTTCCAAATTGTGAAAAAAGATGTTTTTTGTTTTGTTTCTGCTTTATGTGTTTAGTCTATTATTTTAGCTCTTTAATTTTTTATAGGTTTTTTTTTTTTTTTTTTTTTTTTTTTTTTTTGAGACAGAGTCTCACTTTGTCACCCTTGGTGGAGTGCCATGGCGTCACAGCTCATAGCAACCTCCAGCTCTTTGGCTAGGACAGATGCTCTTGCTTCTGCCTCCCAAGTTGCTGGGACCACAGGCACCCACCACAATGCCCGGCTATTTTTGTTGGTGTTGCCACTGCTGTTTTAACTGGCCTGGGCCGGGTACAACCCCATCACCCCCGGTATATTGGGTTGGCACCTTACCCACTAAGCCACATGAACTGTCCTATAGTTTTTTGTTTGTTTGTTTGTTTGTTTATTTGTTTTTTTAATTCAAATAGTTTATCATCTGTATATACTTCTAAGTATTTATGAGGTAAAATTATACCATACACATCCCAAGGACTGTTATTCTAATTCTTCATGACAAACGAAGAATCTCTGGGCAACACTTTCAGCTTTTCTTGGATCGAATGCCTTCATCTGTGTGAACAAAGAGATTGATTGCATCAATGATCTACCCATGATTGCTACAGTAAGTAAAGATTACTATCTCTGTTTTACTATATTTCAAACTGATATTCATAAAAATAGTTCATTATCTACTGGTACTTGTACTTTAAAACAGTAAAATTTAGAGAGTTTTTTGGTAGTTGTGAATATTTTCCTTTTGATGTCTATATTTGACAACTTCATTTATCACAGATCTAGAAAAAAATAATTCTGTGCTTTCTTTGGAACACCAAAAATATTATTTCCAACGTAATCTTAAACAAAAAGAACAAATCTGGAGCCATCACATTACGAGACTTCCAACTATACAATAAAGTTGTAGTAACCAAAACAGTGTGGTATTAGTACAAAAATAGAAACACAGACCAATGAAACACAATAGAGAACCCAGAGGTAAACCATCCATATATACCAAGGTCCATGTTTGAACCGGGCCCTGGCCAAACTGCAACAAAAAAATAGCCAGGGGTTGTGGTGGGCACATGTAGTCCCAGTTACTTGGAAAGGTGAAGCAAGAGGATTGCTTAAGCCCAAGAGCTGGAGGTTGCTGTGAGCTGTGACACCATGGTACTCTACTGAGGGCAACAAAGTGAGAATCTGTCTCTAATAAAAAAAAAAAAAATTAATGTCACTAATGATCAGGAAAGTACAAATTGAAAGCACAATGAGATGTCACATTACCCCACATAAAATAACATTTATTAAAAAGTTCAGAAACAGTAAGTGCTGGCATGAATGCAGAGAAAAGGAATGCTCCTGTGATGTTGGTGAGACTGCAAATTACACCAATTCCTGTGGCAAACAGTATGGAGCTTCTTCAAAGAACTACAAGTGGACCTACCATTAAATTTAGAAATCTCAAAAGGAGTCTCTACTCAAAGGAAAAAGAACTTTGATCACAGAGATTTTTCATCACACTAATGTTTATTATGGCAAAATTCACAATTGCAAAAATGTGGAATCAATCCAGGTGTCTATCAATTCATGAGTATATTAATAAAATGTGGTATTTTTTAGACCATGAAGAACTACTCCAATATAAAAACCATAAATTAAGCCTTCTGTCATGTTTGTATCATGCAAATATCTTCTCCCATTCTGAAGGTTGTCTCTTTGCTTTGTTGATTGTACCCTTAGCTGCGCAGAAAATGTTTGACTTGATCAGGTCCTATTTATTTATTTTTGTTGTTGCTACAGTTTCCAACGGTGTTCTTCTTCATAAGTTCTTTTCATAGGCCAATAAGATTCAAAAATTTCCCGCACTTTCTTCTAGGAATTTTATAGTTTCATGTTTAGATTGAAATCCTTTATACATCATAAGTTAATTTTTATAAGCGGTGAAAGATGTGGGCATATAAATCTGGCAATGGGTTGGTAACCAGAATCTACAAAGAACTCAAGAAAATTAACAAGAAAAGTGCAAAGAACCTCATCAAAAAACAAGCAAAGATACGAACAAAATCTTTTCTAATAATGACAGAAGCATGGCTGACAATTGTCAGAGAAATGCAAATTAAAATAACTTTGAGATATCGCCTATCATCAGTGAGAATTGCCCACATGCTAGGGTCCCAAAGCAACAGATGCTGGTGCAGGTGCAGAGAAAAGGGAATACTCAGGTACTGTTAGTGGGACTGTAAACTTGTATAGCCTTTATTTAAAGAAATATGAAGATTCCTCAAGAACTAAAAGTAGACCTTCCATTTGATCCTGAAAATCCATTACTAGGTATTTAACCGCACCCCCCCCCATAAGTTATTTTACCATAAAGATATTTTCACTTGAAAGTTTACAGCAGCTCAATTTATAATCTTAAAGATATGGAAACAACCCAAGTGACCTTCAATCCATGAATGAATTAATAAACTGAGGTATATGTATTCTGTGGAGTACTATTCAGCCATAAAGTATGGTGATTTTCTATGTTTTGTAAAAATTTGGATGGATTTGAAGAACATTCTCCTAAGCAAAGTATCACTAGAATGAAAAAATAAAAATAAAAAACAAAACAAACAAACAAACAACAAAAAAAAAGTAGTTCCTGTACTCAACACTAAAGTGAAACTAGTAGATTAACAAGTACAGGCCCACATGAGAGAAAAACTCAATTAAATTCAAGTAGGAGGCAGGGAGGAGAGAGGGAAAGGGTTTGGTGATAACCCACTAAGGGTACAATGCACAGGTGTATGACACACTTCCTTGGTGAAGGACACAGCTACAACTAAGACTTGACCTTACAAATACAAATATTGGAACCTAATTGTAACCTCATATTAATCTGATTTTTTTCAGATGAATTAATAAATTTTGCAATAATCAGGATAGAACTAGAGAACATTCTCCTAAGTGAAGCATCTCAAGCATAGGAAAACACACCTCACATGTACTCACAATTAAATTGGAACTAACTGATGAGCACACACGTGCACAGAGAGAAGTAAAATTCAGTGGAGATCAACCAGGGAGAGAGGGGAGATGTGGAGGGGGAAAAACCTACCCAGTGAGTAAAATGAACATTATTTTCATGAAGGGCACAACTATAGCCAGGACTCAAGAATTACAACAGTGATTCATATAACCTAAAATCTTGTACCTCTTATTATCTTGAAATTCAAAAAGAAATCAACTTTGAATGTCAATAAAAGTATGAGCTCATATTGAGGCTCTTATTAGATGTTTTATATAATTATTTTAATTAATCTATTCTTGCAAAATAAAAAAGGAATTACAATGTATTGAAATAATTAAATTTATCAGATATTTTTGTCTCTATTATGATTAAGCTAGGTAGGTGATTTTGTTCTCACCATGTAAGTGAGAAAAATGATTTTCAGGAGTTGTTAGGTTAACATCCTGTGTATTTTACAACAATAAAATAATGAAAAATAAAAAATTGTTAGTTATCACAGGTATCAGAGTATTGGAAGATATATATGACTTCAACCCATATTTGTATAGAGGTCAACTCTATATTATATCATAATTTTCTTAGGAAACATGGTCAATCATATTTCATTAAACATGACTGTGTCAGATAGTTTGCTTTTTAGGAGCACTCCCATCCTATCAATCCTTTGCCCTTCAATTACCTATTTTCTATAATTTATTACTCTTTTCACTTGCTAGGAATCTTACATCAGATATGTAATGTCTAATAGTAAGGAAAATTGTTACTGGACTTATGACATTTAAACTATAGCAGGATGTGAAAAAGCAGAATAGTTAAGTACATGCCCCATGGAGCTGGGATTATTGAGTTTTAATCTCTGCTCCAAGGCTTATTAGGCTCACGATCTGTGCAAGTTAAAGGGACTCTGTGTGCCTTAATATCCATGCTTTATATAGTAGGGATAACAATAACAATATCTCACTCGAAACTTTGATAGATGCATGAAATGAGTTACTTTTATATATTTTTATATGGAGAAGACGTTAAATACAGAAAATGAGGTAAAAGCAGATTTTTTTTTTTTTTTTTTTTTTTTTTTGCAGCTTTTGACTGGGGCTGTGTTTGAACCCGCCACCTCTGGCATATGGGGCCAGTGCATTACTCCGTTGAGCCACAGGTGCTACCCAAAGCCAGGTATTTTTATACCACTGGAAAACTGTACTGTTGGTGTCTTATAGCTGTTCCATATAATTTGTGTTTTCTATACTTGTCTTAAGAACCACTTATGCATTTAGGGGATAATTTGATTTATAAAACATGCACTACCACCACTCACCCATTTTCCTGACCTCGTCCTTCTCTGCTTTGATAGTCAAACTTTTCACGTTGGTCTTGGAATCTCTGATCCTATATTTTAATTAGAACCTTAATTTTATTGCTTCACTTTATAGCATAGCTTTAGAGTTTCTTAACATCTGTACTACATCCAATATCTAGATATAATTGATCTGAAGAAACTGCCCGAGTTATCTCTTTTGTCCCAGTCAGTTCTATCATACAGACTCCATCTATAATAAGAGAGGAGGTCTCTGGAAAAATGAGACCTATAAGCTCCCATTCTAGTGAAAGAGAGAGAGAGATCGGAAGCAAAGTCTAAGACAAAGGTTAATTTTCAGAAGAGATACTATGACCCTTGGTTCAGAATGTTGGGGACAAAAGTACGATCTGCTGAGATAGAGGGAATTTCATCTACAATATGGTTTACACTGCTTATCTTTGTTTGCAGGCTCTCCATCATGAACAAGAGTGATCGATGTTATATTTTCACCCAGTGGACAGAATAATAGCTTTCTTTGATGGATAGATTTAATGTTGTGTGTTATAATCTGTCATATTTTGTATTTCAAACTCTAGTAAGTTTTGAACATTTACGTGTGTGTGTGTGTGTGTGTGTGTGTGTGTGTATTCAGTTCTATGCTAGAAGGAGTCGAACAGCATTATGCCAGGAAGTATAGAACTGAACAATTGGGAGGAATAATGAGTGACATATACACTGAAGACAGGAGTACTACTGTTATTTTGTGAGTGTGGAATCAATGAAAAAGTAACACTTATTCTGTGTAAAAGGCTGTGGCAGCATTTGTATATTCTCCCTGTACTTGTTACAGTTCTTTGCAGACAGAAGTGCCCCACACTTCCTTTGTCATTCTCCGACAGTCTTTGTGTAAGTGTTCTTCACAGCTGTCAGTCACATATGATTGACAACTTAGATTAGACTAGCAGTAGGTACTGATGAAATCGGGGTAAAGACATAGGCATGATAAACACCAATTATAAAAGAAAGATATATCAGCAACAGCAGGGAGTTGCCAATGTGTGTTGGACCTGTTCAAGCCTGGTCTTGTGCATACCACTTCACTGAGATAGAGCATTGCAGGGCATGCCCAACATAACATTTTTATAGACAAGAAGATGTCACCAGGTTAGACAGTTCAGGTCACTTAATAATCTTATGGATTAAGAAAAGCTTCCCATCTTTTTCTAAGATTAAGTAATCCAGATACTGCTTCTCCATAGCACAGTTATAGATAAAGAATGACATAGCACTATTCTATAACCCTACGACCAGGTATGAGGATTTTACCATTTGGGGCCCTTCAAAGGCTCAAAACAGCAGCCTTATTCATCACAGATGCATCAAAAATCATAGCTATCTCCTAGATCCAAATGACTCACGCTACAGAATAGCTTGCCCAGAACCCAGTATTCATTATTGAGACTTTTCTTGCTTTGAGACAATCTTCATGTTACCCAGTAAATGGGTTTGAATAGCATCTCCATCAAGAATACATAGTTCTTTAAAATTTAAAAAGGTTTACTAAATGTTGTATAATCTTTCATTTCAGAAGAGATGCATCTATAATGTATAAGCATGGCTAATATTTATGTATTATTCATATTTATTTAGAAACTTTTATTAATATAGAAGGCCATTAAATTTCTATTTATTTCCTACTTCAGTACACTTAAGTCTTATCAAGGTATCTAGGTTGATTATTAATTATTTCATATCAGCTTCAATCTGTAGGATATAATCAATTTAATGGACACATACGAAATAAGGAATAAAGAAAATATCAATGTCTCCGTGAGCTGGATGATAACATAGTCAATACATGTCTAGGATAAGACAGCAAAGCTATATTATTGTGTCTTCCAGCTGTATTCAAACTGGTTCTGTTGTCCCTACTAAGAGAAAATAATACTTTACCAAATAAATACTTGACTATCAGCTCCCAGAGAGGTGTGCCCATTTGTGCCAGATACAGTTGGAATTGAAGTCTCTACTGAATTAAGTTTACAGTAAACCACTGTCTTTCTCCAAGGTCCATTTATCTTTGACACTGAAAAATAAGCAACCAGAATTTGGATGTGATTGGAATCAGCAAGCCTGCATAATTCAAATCTGTGATGGCCGAACTCATCTCGCACTCTTTCTAGGAAAGGCTTTTGCTTTTGGGCTAGTAATTCTGTTGTTAGAAAAAGCTCTAGATGTTTCCACATGTCCTTTTCTACCATGATAGTTATTTTGCTATCAGATAACCAAGGTAGGGTTTTTGCTAATTGCTATGATTCTCTGTTTCATCTATGCATATAAGAATTGAGCAGATAACTGTAGCCTGGGTTTGGACTCCTCTTGCTCCCAGTGTGCTGTGGGCCTGAGGCATTCCCATTAATCTTGTGACTGCCACAAGTCTCCACACTGAAAACTGGACCACCATGGCACTTTTTACTTTTAGGATTAGTCTTATTTCAAGTCAATGTTCAAGTGTCTCTGAAAATTCTAATTATTTGCCCCTTATCAATTCACAGTCACTCTTATATATGATTAAATTAGACTGTAAAGAAGATTTATAGAATACATTTTTTGGCAGGGCTGCCCTACTTCCTCCCATTCTCTCTTTCATGCCAAGGGTTACGACTATGTAAACTGGTTCAAGCCTAGAACATGGTAGAGGGGACAGAAGCCTCTACTCTGGCTATTGAAATCAAATTTGTGTTCACCAGACCTTGAACTCTCAAGTAACAAAATTCATAGATTCAATTATCTATTTTAGTACCAGGAAACTGTAATAAATTAGGCAAAATCAAAGATCTTTGTAGGTCTTTACTACCAATGACAATAAGGACTATCAAACTTGTCTTTGACAATTAAGTGCAAGCCACTTTTCCCCTTCACCTTCAGTATCTATCCCCTCCACTCAATTTCAATAATTAATCTGATGACATCAGTCCTCACTGTCACTCCAGGCTTGTAGAGCATAGATTGCCATTCAGAGCTCTTTAAGGTTACTAGTGTTCCACTTGCAATGCATTAATCTTCAGTGAAGGCATTTTTCCTCACGGAGAGACAAAATTAGGGATTGAGCAAGTAGATGTTACATAGTAAGTTTACCCCAAGATTTTAATTTCAGTATGCCCACGGATACCTCCTCCTGCATCAGGCTGTCCAGTAGCACTTTCCCGGATGATGGGGTCATCTTAGATCAGTGTCATTTGGTAGGATAGCCACTAGCTACATCTGACATTTGAATACTCATAATATACCCAGTACAAACACAAATGAATTTCATTTTAATCAATTATAACTAATTTTAATTAAAATAAGCACATGTATCTAGTACTGTCACATTGAAAAGCATAGATATGTGCTACAAAAGGAAACCTTCAGCATCACTATTTCACTTGGCATAAAGTTGGTTCTATGTTTTAGGCAGTCAACCTAACAATCAATTATAAGATCTCCCAGCTACCTGACCAAACAGACAGAAGTCATATACTGATTACTGCAGTTGTATCAATAAGAATAGACTGGCCGGGCATGGTGGCTCAGGCCTGTGACTCTAGCACTCTGGGAGGCTGAGGCAGGAGGATCCCTTGAGCTCAAGAGTTTGAAACCAGTCTGAGTATGAGTGAGACCTCATCTCTACTAAAAATAGAAAAAATTAGCCAGGCGTGGTTATGGCCCTCTATAATCCCAGCTACTCAACCAGCTACTCAACATGATGAGGCTGGAGGATTATTTGAAACCAGGAGTTTGAGATTGTTGTGAGTTTGGCTGATGCTCCGACATTCTAGCCTGGGAACAGAGTGAAACGCTGTCTCAAAAAAAAAAAAAAAAAAAAAAGAAAAGAAAGAAAAAAGTAATAATAATGCTATTTGTTTGATCCAGTATGATAATCATCCTCATCCATCATCCTTAGAATCCATTATCACTTTAGCAAAAAGCCAATTCCAGATCCTTAATGTTCAGGTTCTATTGTCTGGGAAACCAAATCTGGTGCTAATAGCTATTTTAGTCAAACTCCATTCAGAGAGACAGTAGCACAAAGTGACTATGATTTCTACATAATAATGAATTTATTTATAGGAATTAATCCTTAAAGAATTAAGAGAGCTCCAGAAGGAAAATTGGAGCTTCAGATAAAGAGTAACTAACCTGACTTCTTTAAGCATAAGTTTGTATTGACAAACTGGAGTTTCCCAGGAAATCTGAGGCACTACGCATATTCAACCATGGAAATAGGATTGTGAATGGGGTGCCTTTTGATAACTTTATCAGAAGTTGTTGACTCTAGTTAGCTACTCTGGAGCTTTAGCCAAATTTGGTGGTGGATTTGGGGCCACTATTGTCAGCATTGCCAACGATTAGGGAGATACAGTGAACGTGAACAGAGAACATGAAAGATAGGCAGGACCTGGCGACCCCTCTGCATTTGCCTATTACCACATTTGATGATGAAAACCTAAGATTAGTGACCACTGCTTCATTTGTCTTCCACCTCTCGTGGAAGCTTCTGTTTAGGCCAATTTCAATCCGAGAACATATAGGAAGTTGTTCTGGGAAATGCAATTCCTGGATTCACCAAGTTAATATGAGTAAAATACAGCATACTTATTTCTCAATTTCATGGTATATCTCTTGCATTAGCAATGATGTTTCAAAAACAATACCTGTCTCAGATTTTTGATAAGTAACTGATGTTAGCTGATGAGATATGAGGAAGGAAATTTAGTGCATAGTATTAAAAACTTCTAACTAGATTTTCTTCTGGTATCTGATACAGCACAGCTCCCTGCTATGAAATAGTGTTTACTGAAGAAAGACACTGCTGTAATGGTGCCTGCAAATCCAACAATACCCACTAGGGTGAAAATGTTTTATAAACTTCTGATTTATAGAAGTCACCTCCTAGAGCCATGTTTATGACTAATAATCTCCTTTATTATTATAGCTGATTAGAACAGGTAGATGTACTTAGTCAAGCTGTGCCAGGTACATTTTATCATTTGGGTAACTGGAATTAAGGCAAAGAGAAAGGTCTGCCATTTGCACTGTGAATTGTAAACTCAGAAGCTCTTAGACATTGTGATCTGTCATATAGATCAAATAAAAAAAGTGAATCAATATTACCTGGGAATGGAAAAAAAAAAAAAAAAAAAGTTGAAAACATTATTGCTATGAGATGTGATGTCCAGAGAAGAATATTCCTCATCACTTAGTCTCTAATTTAACTTTTTTCCTGTGGTTCATTTCCATATTGACATCCATGAAAATTCTTTTTGTTTGTTTGTGTTTTATATTTTTCAGAAGACTTCTTTGCTATGACTAAGTGAGTTTGGAGTTCTTCCTATTAAAATGTCCTAACTACTATGATGTCTTATTTGAATTGTTCCAGATAGTAATATGTATAACATAGGCAGTAAGAAGAAAATCATTTATCAACTTATTTCCATTCTGATAGTAGAACAAAAATGCCTATTTCTCAAGTGTTCCTGTGTATCACACTTTAGGAAGATGGATCAGAATGATATCATATGCACACAAGAAAAACATGTTGGGGAGTCAGAGTGAATATAGGGTTTTAAAGAGCCAATTCTAGAGCCATATGGCTTTGGTCCAACTCACAATTCCTGCTATTATGAGTTATGAATCCTTGGATAACAAATCTGGGACCCTCATTTCAATTATACGTAAAACGGACATGATAATAGTACCAACATGATGAACTTGTTTCCATAATTGCTTGTATTAATAATACACATAGCACCAAAGTATATACTTGTATACTATTAAACATTTAATATGTGTTAATGTTATTAATGCCCATCATAGAAGCCCTTTTCCCCAGTATGAGAATATTTGCCATATTTAGTAGAAGAAATTTCCTAATTTTGATATAGTATTACTCAAAGAAACCTGTTTATTTGCATGCTATTTCAGGTTCATTATTATCCACAGAGAAAATGGAGTTTCTCAAGTCGGACAAAAACTACTATTTTATATTTCATGTGTTGGTTGACAGTAATTTCACAGCAAAGATAAAATCATAAATCTGAGATCATGCAAAAGAAGATCAAAACACTCCAAGAAGATCTAGAAAAGAGAAGAAAAGAAATTCCAGAAAATCCCCTGTGGATGGGCCTACATTGTTTTTCACCCTACCTTCTTCCCCTGCTACCCTTATTTACCCTTCACCTTTGGGCCCTGTATCCCA
>CAUYPK010017804.1:0-32079 GCA_963574355.1 Loris lydekkerianus | reverse complement strand
GTTTTATACAAAAACAAAAAACTAATTGGGCGACATGTTTTGTTTTTTATAAAATAATTAATTAAAAAAATTATTTATTTCTTAACAACACCCATTTGTTTTTTTTTTTTTTTTTTTTTTTTTTTTTTTGCCCAGAGCTGGGTTTGAACCCACCACCTCTGGCATATGGGGCCAGCGCTCTACTCCTTTGCGCCACAGGCGCTGCCCCAATTTGTGTAGACTTTTATTATATTGTGGCATGTACATTTCATAGTTTCTTTATCCTCTGACCTTCATTAAAATGTCTACCCATGGGTGGCACCTGTGGCTCAGTGAGTAGGGCGCTGGCCCCATATACAAAGGGTGGTAGTTCAGACCTGGCTCTGGCCAAACTGCAACAAAAATATAGCTGGATGTTGTGGCGGACGCCTGTAGTCCCAGCTACTCGGGAGGCTGAGGCAAGAGAATCTTATAGGCCCAGGAGTTGGAGGTTGCTGTGAGCTGTGTGACGCCACGGCGCTCTACACAGGGTGATAAAGTGAGACTCTTTCTCTACAAAAATAAATAAATAAATAAATAAATAAATAAATAAATAAATAAATATTATATATATATATATATATATTTATACACACATTATTATACATAAGATTATCAAGTCTGACCTCTTCCTGGGATGCCATCCAATAAGGCCCCCTATTTTATTTGTTTAATCGCCAGGTAATAACATTCAAGTTGCATCCTACATCATGTTGCTACAAAAAATTTTATGTATCCTCTGACATACCACTGTCTTAATACGTGAAATACAATCTTTGGAATATTGCTAATGGCACTTACGTGATATGTACTCAATGTCACTTCTACTGTTTTACATAGTTGTGATGAATATGTAATAAAATAATTGTGCATCCCTTCAAAAATTTATTTTATAGCTTTCTTTATGGTTAGAAAAGCCCTTTGTAAGAGTTATACTTAATTCCTGGTGGTAAAACATGATTAACGCCATCACTATAACTATAAAAATATTTCTAGTCTGTGGCTATGATTTTAGTTTAAAGTACAAACCAATTCACGTTGACTGTTCTATTTTCTGAAACTTTCTACAGACATCAATTTTCCTTAGACACAAGTCGCTTTGTTTTTCAGGCCAGACAAGTAATTTGTTTTCCAAGGCATGGCAAGTCCGCGTTCTTTTATCCCTTGCCCTGTTCACACAGACGAGTATAATAAAGCACTTCAGAGAGGTAACTCTTTTGAAATCACTTTTTCTTTTCATTTTACATATAGCGTTGCATTTTGAATTAAAGCTTGGGACTACTTTTGAAAAGTGCAAAGTACTGATTCCCCCCAACCTGTCCCCCCACCGGGGAATTACTGAACAAATATGTTGCTAATGCAAAAAGAAAAAAAAAATAGATGAATCAATTTGAAATTTTTTTTTTTAATAAATATGGTTCTGTAAGAAATTATATATTAAAATGGCAATAGGGTTGTTTCTTTTCTCAGATAAAATTGATTGCACTTGGCAGTCTGTTACGTGCTACCGTATTGAATGTGAATAAGAAAGGCACAGTTTGTATTCCCATAAAAATGAGAATTTGCCAGGGCAGACTGCATTTAGGCAAATCTTCAACTAGTCTGTTGAGTTCTAGCATGAAATTTTCTATTGTAACAACCTATACTTTCTATCACTCAGGGGTGATGAGCCCTGAAGGGCTGATTCCTGACAACAGTACTGAACAGGCTAGAGTCAACTCCAGAATGGCAATTAATTTTACAATTAAAATTAATTTTAGGAAGACTTTAAAAACGTAAGCTATCTCTCACAAATAGATTCTCTGACTATATTAAAGGGCAGTCAACATATCAAAGACTAATTTTGTAAGCATAGAATAAAGAAAAATGAATGTACAGTGCTTTACAATGAATTTTCAGTTGAAAACAGATCTGCGGAGTGAGGTTTGCCAGTGAAACCAAAGTAATTTATGTTGGGAAGATCTCCTTTGCCCAGACTGTGCTTAATGTGTGTGATAGGTCAGATTCACCTACTGCTTTTTGTATGTAGTATATTTAATTAATTTTAAGATATGATTTCCCCCAACATTAATATAGGAGGATTTGTGCTGTATTTTGAAATAAGCAGCATCATGTAATTGCTGTCAGCCAGGCAGCAGTCAAAATATAGTCGTCTTTGCCTGCAAATGTGCAAATTTGGTTATAACTGTTCAATTACATGATGGGTGTTGCTAGTACTGTGTGACTCGAAATTAATTGCTATTCAAAATACTCTAAAAATGATTACACTCTAACATTACAACAAATAAAAACATTATATAGATACAAAGAGAAAGGAACTGCGTGATAGAATAAAGTTTGTCTTGGGCAGGGCCTGTGGCTCAAAGGAGTAGGGCGCTGCCTCCCTATGCCGGAAGTGATGGGTTCAAACCCAGCCCCAGCCAAAAACTGAAAAAAAAAAAAAAAAAAAAGGATAAAGTTTGTTTTAAAGAGCCCTTTCAATTAATATAAAATAATACATATTTAAAGCTATTACATAAGAAGGCATTAAGTGGCTGCATTTTTGCTTTCTTAGTGAAACGTAAAATGTGAATTGTAATTGGTGATGTCTGAGCAGGGAAGAAACACCTCACAGCTTAACGTGATATGCAGCCTCGTGTGGCTCAGAGTCGGAATTTCAACTGGGACTATTGGGAAGTGCATGAAACCTCTTGAAATGGAAGGAAAACTTTGCACATATGTGCCCATGTGCTATTTTATGAAGAGATGATGGAGTCTGAACTTTCCTAAGATGCTCAAAGTTAGGAAGGACTGGTCTAGAGATATCTCTGCTATAATGAACAGCAGTTAAGTTAAGGTTGGGTTATGTTAAGACTGGGTTTTTAGACTTGCTGCTCAAATTCTCAGTGGGTGATCATCCTTCCTCTTGTGTTTCACTTGTTAATAGTAAGTCACTTTTTTTCATGGCTGCTTCCTAAGCACTATCTATATATAGAGAATGAATATTTAAGAAATACCCCACTATATAATCATATACAGTATCCATATACGATTCAAAATAAGATGGCTCGGTGCCCTTAGCTAAGTGGTCAGGGCGCTGGCCACATGCACTGGGGCTGGTAGGTTTGAACCTGGCCAAAACAAAACAAACAAATAAAAATAGCCGAGCATGGTAGCAGACACCTGTAATCCCAGCTATTAGGGAGGCTGAGGCAAGAGAATTGTTTGGTTAGTAATTATGGTGAAATATATATAAAATACATTATGTATATGTATATAATATGTATGTAATAAAAACAATTACATACATATATGTAATTATGTTAAATAGTATAACCAAAAATATAATAATCTACGTGTTTTTTTCAGATAGATATAAAAATGATTCCAGTAATATTGGTAGAGCTTTTAAACAAATTATATTCAATTTATCCGAAATGGCAATACAAATAGTTCAATTTCTTTATTTCCCCCCGCCCCCAAAGTGCTTAGTTTTTCATAAATGCCACACGTGATAAGGATCAGAGGAAAATGTGCCGGAACTGCATGTGTGTGACAAGAAAAATTTTAATATTGAATTAAAACAACTGTATAACTACTATTAGTGTGCATGTAAGTATGGATATGTGTGTACAAATAAATTTGTCTGAAAATAGTTGTGGTCATATCAATGGGGCCATCTTATCAGATATGGTAATAGCAAATCATCTTTCCCCATGGCTACTTCCTAAGTAATATCTGTAATTATACGTCTTTCATGGATCATTTGATAATTTCCTATCTTTGGCTTTATTCTACGTTAGATCATTCATCTTAATTATTTAAGTCTTTAAAATTCATAGTATTAATCATTCAAATATAACATCAATTTAGCTATGCAATTGAAATATTAAAAAAATCAGTAGTCAGATGTAGCCAGGATTTCATTTTGTCTTAATTCTACTTTGTCACAAGAGATTCCTGAGTAAAAATAATGGAATATGTTGTTGACATTTTTTAAAGATTTAAATATTCAATAAGATTAAGTGTTCAACAAATTGATAAAAATTGTAAATGAGCTATTTCACTAATATTTATGTACAAGGTACCCGTAAAGTCCTTATAAATTGCCCACTATTTTAAATTGTATATAAACTTTATGGCCACCCTGGAGAAATTATAAAAATATATTAAACAAGAATCTTCATTTTCAAAACACAAAAATTCACAAATACACATGGGAACAAATCTGTGATTTATTTTCTCACAAAAATAGTTTTTTTGTTTGTTTGTTTTTTGAGACACAGTCTCACTCCGTAGCCCTTGGTAGAGTCCTGTGGCGTCACAGCAACCTTCAACCTTCAACTCTTGGACTTAAGCAATTCTCTTACGTCAGCCTCCCTTGTAGCTGTGAGTATAGGCACCTGCCACAAGGCCCAGCTAATTTTTTGGCAGTTGCCACTGCTATTTTAGCTGGCTGGGGTTGGGTTCAAACCCGCCACCCTCGGTATATGAAGCTGGCACCCTACCCTCTGAGCCATAGGTGCTGCCCTCACAAAAATAATTATAAAGGTATAACTTAGGAAAAAATTTTTTTTATTTTCTTATATCAACTTTAATTTATTATTGTTATTAAGTGTATTTTTATTTGTCTATTACTATTTTGTCCTTCTATTACTATTTTGTCCTTCTGTATGTGGACACTTGATATGTGAAAATAATGTTTATATCTTACACACATATATCATATGGTTACATACGCTGCTTGTTATCTATAGAATTGTTGCACTAGATAAGTCAAAAATTCCTTTTTAAAATTGTCATTATTCATACCAGTAGCTTTTAAGATTAGTTCTTCCTTTCCAAGTGACACTTGTGCCTATATTGAATTAATTTTTGGGTCGTATTTGGAGTTGCCAATCTTCTGCAAGTGTATAAGTTGAGCTATTAAAACATGAGATTAAGCAATCCTTCCATATGTCTCAGCTGTGTCATCCTTTATATGTGTGTGTGTGTGTGTATATATATATAAAGGATATATATATAGGATATATATATTTTATTATTATTATTATTAAATCATAGCTGTGTACATTAATGCAATCATGGGGTACAATGTACTGGTTTTATGTACAATCTGAAATATTTTCATCAAACTGGTTAACATAGCCTTTACTGCACCCTCTTAGTTATTGTTAAGACATTTATATTCTACATTTAGTAAATTTCACATGTGACCTTGTACGATGCACCATGGGTGCGGTCCCACCAATTACCCTCCCTCCACCCATCCTCCCCTCTCCCCTTCCCTCCCTCTCCTCTTTCCCCATATTCTTAGGTTATAATTGGGTTATAGCTTTCAGATGAAAGCTATAAATTGGTTTCATAGTAGGACTGAGTACATTGGATACTTTTTCTTCTACTCTTGAGATACTTTACTAAGAAGAATATGTTCCAGCTCCTTCTATGTAAACATGAAAGAGGTAAAGTCTCCATATTTTTTAAGGCTGTGTAATATTCCATGGTGTACATATACCACAATTCATTAATCCATTCATGGATTGATGGGCACTTGGGCTTCTTCCATGACATTGCAATTATGAATTGGGCTGCAATAAACATTCTGGTGCAAATACCTTTGTTATAATGTGATTTTTGGTCTTCTGGGTATATACGTAGTAGAAGAATTGTAGGATCAAATGGCAGGTCTGTTTCCCTAAGTATTCTCCAAATATCTTTCCAAAAGGAACGTATTACTTGTGTCATCCTTTTGTGTTTCATTGTTTTTCGTTTGTGGCTTGTTTGGTCATGCACTGGTTGTTGTCTGTATTTTGGAGACTCTCCTGCACCTAAATTTGCTTATGAAGCTTTTCACTTGTTTGAACTAAACTAAAATAAAATAAATCCTCCAATATTCTATGTAAAAATTCAAACAACAACACGAATATTTGTTTATTCTGTATTTTCCAGATCACGCTCAGTCCCTCATTCATCCAGCACATACTAGGGGCTTCATCCAAGTATTTTTTATCCAGCTAGATTGTTTTCCTCTGTCCTTGAAGGAGAAGACATCTTGTCTCCTAGGAATTTACATTTCGGTAGAGAGGTGGGCAATACACATGATAAATAAATAAGTTTAAAGTTTATTTTAAAAGCAACACATATAATAAAACTCATGTTAAATTTTTGATTCTTTCAAATGTTTCTTTCATATAATTCAGGTTGAATTCCAAGCTTATGTTCACCTAGGTATATTGTTTATAATTGTTTCATAATCCAAAATACTTGGAAGGCAGTGTGTCATCATATCTGTAACTTTATCCTTCCTATCGTTAACACATATAAACTTTATCACGAATGGATAAATCTCTATGTTATGTATACTAACACATGGATTACAGTGACTCACGCCTGTGATCCTAGCACTCTGGTAGGCTGAGCCGGGTGGATTGCCTGAGCTCAGCAGTTTAAAACCAGACTGAGTGAGAGTGAGACCCCCATCTCCATTAAAAATAAACTAGCCAGGCGTTGTAGTGGGTGCCTGTAGACCCAGCTACTAGGAAGGCTGAGGCAAGATGATCTCTTGAGCTCAAGAGTTTGAGGATGTGGTGTGTTATGACACAAGGGTTTTCTACCAGGGACAGAGGGAGACTCTATTAAAAAAAAAAAAAGAAAGAAAGAAAGAAAGAAAAAGGACTACCTAAAAAGGGAGGAGAAATTTATTTACTTGGGAAAACATATGAATAATTTTCAGACCATTATATGTATAACCCTGTCTCTAAAAATTGCTTCCTCTAATATCTTATGCACATAACAGGTGCTCAAAATAGCCTTTAAAGCAGCCCATCAGGTATTTTTTTAAAAGGATAATATTCAAATATATTTAGCAATGTTTGTGGTGAATTTGTCTCAATCTCAGTTTTCCTATTCTAAAATCTTTCTTTAAAATAGAAGATCCACCATAGTCTCATTCATTAACCCTTTAAAAACCCTTACTCTTCATTAGTTGATCAGTGAACTTTCTTGGGTAATTCCTTCAGTTTCTGTATAGAAAATAAGTGACATTGTCATCAACAATGTTCTCCTTGGTGTTATCTGTACCCAAGTTGCTCAGTCTAACAAAGCCAGTAGGATAGAGCAGACAGATCTCTTTAATTATGCTTCTCTTGTATTAATGGTTATCCGCTGCCTCAATCTAGACCTGACAGTGATTACACACTTTCATGCTACAAGTAAGAGCAGGTGCAGCTGTAAATAGTCCCTAATTAACAATTTTATTTAAATATTATAACAGATTTCTGTAGGGCAAATTACTCCCGCCGGTAAGGAGGTGTACTTTTCTATATAATATAATTCATTAAATCTACAATTTAATTATGCTAGCAATAACAAAAGCTCTTAGTGTGCTAAAAAATTCCCCAATACATTGGCCCCTTCTATCAAAATAACTACTGTAAAACAAATGAATTGTTATTAGAAATGTTCCTGATGGAGCAGAAATGTAAAAGGTCTCTCACAGTCCTGCTTCTGTGGGTTATGTGTATTGGTTAGTGTTAATGAAAAGAGAAATAAAAATAATTATTTTAACATTAGCATATAATTTACATTTTTAAAGAATGCCTTTAATTGTGCACATGAAAGATTCAGAGTGAAACCAATATTTGGATATTTCCAAGAAATGTTCCATTTAAAATCTTTCAGTATCTAATAAAAGTAGAATATTCTCAAGTTTAAAAAATCATGTTCCGTATTTGTAAATTGATGATGGTTTGAAAATGAACGTGTGGCTAAGTATAAATATGTTCACTTACTGAATTATGACATGTGTTTATTAACCAGGAGCATTCATAATTTTTTACAGTTGTAAACTGTAGAGGATAAGGTCTAATGTATTCATTTCTCTGTTGAAATTGACTTGTTTGTATCTTACTACATTTGGAGATTTCCAGTATTTTGAAAAGATGAAATGCATGTTAATAAGGATACTGAAGAATGATACCTTACAGGATTCCATTAAGACCTTCTAGAATTTCATTTAGTGAAACACAAATTGTTTCAGTGTTTCATTAAAGGAAGATTCAGAATCTCAACTGATTTTCCCATTTAGCATGTAGAAATTCACGGCATGAAATTTACTTTTATTGAAAATCTAACATTTTTTTTTTTCATTTTGTTCTATTGTTTGCCTAATAATTAATGAACTGCATTAAAACATTTTGAAATGTTTGTGTGTTTTCTCAAATTCCCTTAGTTTTGTGTGTACTTTTTCCTAAAACGTTTGTGTTTCCTTAAAAACTCTGTTAGTGACCTCCTTTCATCAATTCCCCCTTAGCGACACCTGTCCCATCAGCCACCTTCTCCCTAACTCTGTTGTTCTTACTTTAGTTTTGGATCTCAATATCTCTCCCCCGAATTATTACAACAACCTCTTAATTGTTCTCTCTCTTGTTCAAGTCTCGTGATTCCTGTTTTTCCCTTACACACATTTTCTTTAATTGTCCAGAGTTGATTTTTTCCTTAATTTTTTGCTATACTACTGGACATTGTACCTACCACTAACTTAGGCCTTAGAATGTACCGTGGGAATTATTTGCTTAGATATCCTTTCTATGGGCTGAAATGAGGGATGGAGCTAAGACTTCTTATAAATTCTAAACAGACACACATCAAACAACACTCAATAAAGTGGTAGGAGGGCAAGAATTGTTCTCTATATTAGTTGCTCAGAGGAGATTTTACTTGCAGTACCTGGGTCAGAGAGTGCAGGGGTCCTGCCCTGGGGGAAGGGTCCTTTAAGACCTGTGGAACTGGTGGCCATATGAAGAAATATAAAGTTAAAAGCAGCAAGAGATGAAAAGATGGGACATGGCGGAATAGAGTTTTCAAAGGTTGCAGCACAGGGGACCACTGCTGGCTTGTGGGGTTCCAGCAAGGGGCCCTGAGTGGTTGTTCCAATCACCTTTCATGGAAGGCTATTTGCTCGTTTAGCCCAGAGGCTAAGCTGAGGACAGGAACAAAAATGTCAGCAGTTTCTCTGAGTAAGCATGTTAGTTTTTATTTTATCTATAATCATTAACTTTAAGGGTCTGAGCAGCCTTGAGAAATCTAAAACCTGAGCCTTGTGTGGGGGTAGCCTCCTGTCTGTGGTCATGAGCACAGATTCCCTGGGGGAGGCCAATCTCTCTTGTTCACTGTGGAGCAGGCACCCCGATGGCGTCAGGCTCCTCTGAAGAATCAGTGGAACAGCAGAATTTTCCTCTGATCTCCACTCAGAGGCATTTTTCTCTGTGATAAGGGGTAGAATCTCTCCTGCCCGTATTTCAGGGCTCAATTTGTTCCCTTGATCTCTGCCCTGACCATAGTACAAATCCCCACAATGGGTATTTGCTTTGGCTGTTGTCAGGGCAGGGGGCAGCCTGGTTAATGTCCCCTCCCAGGCCTTGCACTAGCCCCTCTACAGCCATTCTCTTCAGAGTGTCTACAGACCCAGCAGGGGTGTTTGCAAGCTGTGTCTCTCGCAGGCCAGGCTTCTAGCAAAAACAGGAACTGTTCAGATAAGTAATTTAACTGTTAGTTTAAAAAAGTAAGCTTGCTAAACTGTTCTCATTCCACCTTGCTCAGCTCATTTGTCTGCTTTTTCCTTTTTCTGAGGGTGTTTCCTCTTGTCTGGAATGGGATCTTCAGCTCTCATTCTCCCTGCACGAGAG
The DNA here is from genome assembly GCA_963574355.1 of Loris lydekkerianus. Lineage (NCBI taxonomy): Eukaryota > Metazoa > Chordata > Mammalia > Primates > Lorisidae > Loris > Loris lydekkerianus. Next base: position 22,396 of record CAUYPK010017804.1, on the reverse strand, counting down.
AAGTTAGATGTTAAGATTAAAGTTCCATTTGAGAAGAAAGATCCAGTTTATTAGAAGTAATTAATTACTCATTCATTAATAAAAATGGGCTTCTACAATTTCTATTCTAGACCATGATATTATGCCTGAATATCTGCTAGATTTTATTAGGGTAACAGATAAACCTAAGGCTTGCCTCTATGAATTCTAGTATTTTGGTTTGGGGCAATAAACTGGGTGAATGCTTTTTACTTTAAAGCAGTGTTTTTCAGCTTATTTTTTTTTTTTAATCTCATGGCACACATGAACCTATAGTTGCATTTCTGCAGCACAACATTTTAGTTCAGCATTAAATGATGTTGAACCAAAAACAAACGAACAAAAAAGAGTAAAAAAAAAAAAAAAAAAAAAAAAAAGAATATACTTACTGTGCTTTGAACTTCTTTCAAAAAATAATCCATTAGTTGTCCTTACAAATTTGGGGGGCGCACCTATGATCTTTTTATGGCATACCAGTGTGCCATGGAACACTAGTTGAAAATCACTGCTTTAAAGAATGTTCTCTTACTGTTTAATAAATATTTATTGAAAGTATTGTTTTGTTTGAAGGGATTTTTTTAAGCCATTGGACAATCTATAACATTTAAATAGAATTTTCTCTAAATCATCAGTTGAAATTTGCATAAGCTACCTTTAAGTGTAAGAGATATCAGTATTTAAATGAATGTAGTATAGAGATAAAAAGTTCCTAAAATATTTAACAACTCACATGAATTGATTAACTAGAAAATTCTAAAGCCCCATAGATAGAGTTAGCCTTTAAAATTGGCATGGACTTAATAGAGAATTTCAGCAATTCCCAATGGTAGGTATAGATATGGATTAAACAAAGAGTATTATAAATTCTGATTGTCATGTGACAACTTTCTTTGAATATCATTAGCTAGATGACTGAAAAGGTTATAAATTGTTGATTTAGAAAAAAACCTGTCTTGTCAATTGTGAGATATATTTTCAACAAACCTTAATAGCCCAAGCTAAATTTTTTCAAATGTGTCCAATTCTCAATAGTAATTAAGAAATGGTTTTAATCCTTCTTACTCTAAAATTGGAAATGTTGGTCCAAAATGCCATGTAGCAATTAGAAACTTTGATTTTATTCATATATGTGTACCTTTATTATTTTAATGTTCTAGATGCAAAAACTGCTCTGTCATGGAATATACAAATAGCCTAACACAAATGTAACTTGAAAATTCAATTTTACTCCTCCGTTGGTATTGATTTTAGGATATTTAATCTTAAATTTCATTTATATGGGTTAAATAGCTTCTGAAAGAATGAATCTTGGGGTATAGTCAAGATGTTAAAGATGTGACCCCCAGATTTTAAATAAAGGATTTTTAACAATTATAAATCATAATCATTATACATTCCAATGCATATATAAAGTTTAGATATACAATCAGAAATTTAATTACATTTTCAATATAATTAAAAATGCTACTGCATGTTTAAACAGATGACCAGGAATTATGGCCTGCACAGATAACGGACCTCCCTCCTCCACACGTATGTTTCAGTGAAGGCTGTGCTGGCTGTTTGGAATGACCAGGTCCAACTGCCAACAGAGTATAAAGCATTATATATATATTTTTCCTTTTAAAGAAAAGACATCTTTGTAAGAAGTTCATATATGATGTGATTTCTGCTAAATTGCTTTACAAAAAAGTCCAAAAATTTTCCACTTGAGAAGTAGATACATTGTTCACTTAAATGTTAAAGCTATTTTAAAATGTTTACATTGTTATTTTCTTGAGAGTTTTGTGAATATTTTTAACCCACCAGAAGGAAAGTGTGTTGTGGGTGGCACCTGTGGCTCAAAGGGTTAGGATGCCAACCTCATATGCTGGAGGTGGTAGGTTCAAACCCAGTCCTGGCCAAAAATTGCAAAAAACCCCCAAACAAACAAAAAGAAAAATGTGTTGTTCAAATAAGAAAGGTCTGTCAGTCAGCTACTAAGTTATAAAAATTAGAAATGAAAATGCACATTTAAATAACTGTAAAACTATTTATTTAATAAGAAATTCACCAATACAGGAATTGATAAAATGATAAAAATATATTGTTCATAATTTTTCTGTAACTGATACATATAAGAATGTATTATTTAAGATAATTTACGAGTATTCAAGCTGCTATTGAAATTATATAAAAATAGGCTAGATAATAGTAATATTATCTAGCTTTAGAACAAAATATTTTTATTTGTAAAAAAATGTTGAGATAGAATATCTTTCTTCAGAAAATAATGCATAAGCATTATGTATGTACTAGAATAAAAATATTGCTTAGTAGCAAATAAACTATCTGTTTGTTAAAGGACAATAATGAGGGAGAGAATTCACACTCATGACTTTTGTATTTGGTTACCTTAAAGCTGGACAAATCCAAAGTGTCTTGGAAGAAGTTAACACTTTTCAGTCAGACATATTCCAATATTCAAGTCAATAAAATATACAAATAATGTGTGAGCACCTTCCATGGACTGGACACTGGTCTACTGTCTTCTAGGCATGGAAGATGTTGATTAAAATGGCCAAATCCTCACTCTTACAGAGTTACTTTGTGTAGTAGAGACAGATCACAAATAAACAATCAGTACAAATTCAGTTAATAATGAAGGCTATGAAGAAAAACAAAGGTAGGGTAGGAGAAAAAAGAAAGGAGAAAGATAAGGTTCTATTTTAAATAGTGTTGATAGACAAAGCTTCCATGATGTAGAGCTACTGGGAAAGGTTTAAGAATGAGAGGAAGAAGCAGTCTAAATGCCCACCAACCCAAGAATGGATTAACAAGCTGTGGTATACGTACACCATGGAATACTAGTCAGCCATTAAAAAAGATGGAGACTTTACATCTTCTGTATTAATGTGGATGGAAGTGGAACATTTTATTCTTAGTAAAGCATCACAAAAATGGAGAAGCAAGAATCCTATGCACTCAGTCCTCATATTTGATGATCCAGTACATGGTGGGGGTTGTGGGAAGGGGAGAACAGAGAGGGAAGGAGGGAGGGAGAGGGGGGTCATGGTGTGTGACACACATTTTGGGGGTGGGACATAATTATAAGAGGGACTTACCTAACAAATGCAATCAATATAACTTGTGTTTGTGTACCCTCAACGAATCCCCAACAATAAAAAACTAATTAATTAATTAAATAAATAAAGTAGAATGAGAAGAAGAGTGTCTTGCATGAGTCTATCTGGTGACAAAACCTACCGATGAAAGGTCAACAAGGCATTGAGCTAAGGAGGGTTGGGGATGTTCAGGAATCAGTAGGGGCAAGTTATGTCAGAGGAATGGGCGTGGAGAAGATGGAAGGAGGGTAAGATGGGGAACTAACTGGGGACGGATCCTGTAAAGTGTGCATGGCATAGCAAAAAGTGTGGATTTTAATGATTTTTAATCTATTAAAATGACTGCATTAATTCCTGGAACTAATTTAAGAAGGGACTGAAGTATCCTTCCTCTTTTATAAAGGCACTTCATAGGACAGTCTCAATCAGCTAATGAAGCTCATGAAATCAATGGGTTGATTTTGAAGCAAAAGACATCTTTGTTGCTAGCAAGTTGAGATGTAAATGCAATGTCTACAATAACGGGCACAAAATTCAATATAGCACAAAGTGAGATTTTATTAGAAGAAAATCTTTGTGATTGTGCACAACCTCCGAAATAGAATATTTAAAACTCTTCCCAGTAGAATTTTGCAGACTACTCTTTTCAAGTAGTTTAAAGAAAGAGACATAGATCATCTTCTTGTTTTTTATCCGGGAAGATCTTATTCAGTCACTACAGAAATATCCCCATCTTTGCAGTGTGTTTTGCTTGGGAGGTGTTTAGTTAGCAAAACCTGCCAGACCAGCCAACTATTATCAGGTCCCAAAGCTCTTATAGCCAAAGAAAAGACAAAAACATTAGTGAAATTTTTATCAGTTGAATGAAGTATGAAGTAGCATACCAAAATATGTCTGTACACAAATGTGTTGCCTTGACAGTTCAATGGGAAATGATCCCATTTCTCTTGTAGAATTTGGTTCATATGTAGTACTCAAGTAACCAACTGCTGCTTAGAGAAAACTATAGGAAACCGAGCCAAAGCATCATTTAAGAAGCCATCAGACTGAGTAAAAATTATATTATGAAGGGAGGGAGCACATTTAGATTTTCTTTTAATTAGAAATGAACAATCATTTTGAAAACCTTAAGAAGCAATTTAGTGGATATTCTCATCATCTGAAAAGCACATAATTTATCCACTTGGAAATAGTATGTTCATTATCTTTGAAACTTAAGACCATAATCCATTTATATATATACATATATGTGTGTGTGTGTGTGTGTGTGTGTGTGCAAAGAAAATCACAACTTAGAGAACTATAGCATACCACAGACTATGAGATGAGATGTCGGCCGAATGTAGACATGTTACAATGTGAAAATGTACATCTCAGATTTAATAAAATCCTATAGCTGATGACCCTGAAGTATGTGTCAGAGGAATTGATTTCTAGTTCCAGATCAGCTAATTAATCTTTAAATGAGAAACATCCCTTATTTTTTCTGAGCTGTAAGTTATCATGGTTTTATACAAGAAAGATGATGATACTTCCCTACAAAACTCTATGTAGGTAGAAAGAAACAACCAAAAGAAATTTAAGGAAAGAGTTATGCACTTGAACTATGTTATTTTATTATAGTGTGCTTATCTGATGTAAAAAACTTCACAACTTAGAAGATATCAAGCTTCTTGTTGTTTTGGAAATGTAATCTTGATCAGAACTTATGTAAACCTTTTCTTAATGGTCAAGATGATGTACCTGATTTGAGACATTATTTACATTTTCTTTTTCAAGCTAATAGTAATAAAGTTATTTTTTTCTATTTTCAGAGATAGTGATCATTTTAGAATAAAGAATTTTATTTTTTTTTCAAATTTGTAAATTTCTTCTATATAATCTCATTTCTAAACCCTCTCAAAGTTCTGAAATTTTAAGGTTATCGAAGTGCTATCTGAATGATCAGCAACCCTAAACATATTATCCTTAGTTTCTTATTATTAACTCTTGGTATACATCAAGTATTAGAAGGTAATCATAAACATTTTTATTATCATTAGAAATTAGGCTTTTTATTTGAGACAGAGTCTCACTATGTCACCCCTGGTAGAATATCATGGCGTCACAGCTCACAGTAACCTCAAACTCTTGGGCTCAAGTGATTCTGTCGCCTCAGCCTCCCAAGTAGCTGGGACTACAGGTGCCCACCACAATACCTGGCTATTTTTCTTCTTGTTGTTATTATTGCAGTTGTCATTGCTGTTTAGCTGGCCTTAGCTGGGTTAGAACCCACTAACCTGGGTGTATGTGACCAGCGCCCTACCCACTGAGCTACAGGCACCGCCCTAGAAATTAGGCTTTTATCTGAAGTTTTCTTTGTGATATTTAAGCACATTTTATATGCTAGTACCTTGTTGAGCCAATTGGTTTCTGATTTTGTAATACCCTTAATTTGTTCTTGTCAGAGCCTCAAATACAGTCATTTATCATCATGGGTTAGCGCCACTTATTTCCTTTTTTTCCTTTTCTCTCTCTTATTTATTTATTTATTTATTTATTTATTTATTTATTTATTTATTTTTTTGTTGGGAATTCATTGAGAGTATAAGATACCAGGTTCCACTGATTGCATTTGTTAGATAAAGTCCCTCTTATATTAATAATTGTGTCTTGCCCCACAAAAAACAACTTGCCTATTTTCAACCATATTATTTGGCCATGAGTCCTATTGAATTAAATTGCATTTTTTGTCATCGTCCTCCATTGTGCTATAATAATTATGAATTCCAAACATATTCAGAGGTGTTGACCTTCACCATCTGCCAGCTGATGTCATCTACACAGTTATGGATAAAATGTTAGGCGATACTGAACCTGGCCTATTTTATTTTTGAATCGATCAGTTAGGATTTAGGCACTGAAATTCAATTGGTTTATCTAAATGTAAAAACGGAGTGTTTAAGATGAAAGAGTATGCATGCTAAAAGACATATTTTTATCTTGAAAGAATGTGTCTTTTTTTCAAGTTTTAATTGCAGGGTTCGTTAGATAATATGTGTTTATTTTTAATAAAGTTCAATATATACAAAGTTGTCTAGAACCTTTAAATAAATCGGTGCTATAATCACCATCTGGGGCTGAGGGTAGGAGACACCTTTTAATGGTTCTCTATGTCTAAACAAATTAAGCATGAGCTTACATTTTAGAATGAAAATTTCCCCATAGTATAACCCTAGCCTCTTTTACATTCCTATTACATTTTTTCTGTATTTCCTCTTGTATTTTTCAGCATTACTTTAGTCAAAAAATTTATCTTTTCCCTGACTCTTTCCTACCTTTTCGTCAATACTTGAAGCATCAGCGTATAATGGCTTAAATAAAAATCAACCTGAAGTAAGACAGCCTAGGATTGAAGTTTGTATTTAACACTTTACTCTCTGTGAACAGATTTCTTATTTTCCCAGGGATTCAGATTTTTTTTCTCTATTACTATAATATTAAGGGTTATTATTTTAAGTTATTAATATTAAAGTACCCTTAGCAAGAATGTACTTAACAAACATTAGTAAAATAATCCTGCCCATTTATCATTTGAACTATTTCCCCCTGGAATGTCTGTTGACATCACTTGTATCATCCAAAGACCATCTTCAGTGCTACGTGGGGCACTCTTCCTGTTTCAATGGCTAACTAGACTTCCTCTAATGCAACAAGTGAACTTTTAAAAACATTAGGGCTAAGATATTCAGTCCTTAAAAAGAAGAGTGATTAAAATAGCTGCTACGTTGTGGAAGTTATAATCAGGAATTCAATCATTTCAGATCTGAGCCATATTTGTTCATTTTTAGATCTACTATCATCTTAGGGGTATGAATATGCATTTTCTATTAATTTTGCAAAAGCGGCACTTCTCAGACAATATAGTTTCAGCTTCCCCTTCTTTTTCCTTATATTTCCTTATACAGAGGTCTGAGCACTGTGATCAAGACCAGATGGAAAATATCAATATCCCTAAAACACCTGAACCACAGAGGAAAACTAGTTTCAATTGAAAATGTCAAAATGTGATGGTGCAGATTATATTCGACAAAGTCTTTATTTCTCTTTCATTTTTGAAAAATACTTTTGTTGGGTATGGAATTCTAGGGTGACAATTTCTCCCCCTTTAATGCATTAATTATGTCACCTCATTGTCTTTTGGCCTACGTTGTTTCCGATTAGCAATCTACGATAATTTCTAGTTTTGTTCCTTAGTACTTAGTAAGACTTTTTCCTTCCCATCCGTCTGATTTCAACTCTTAGTCACTGCTTTTCAGAAATTATGATGTATCTTGGTATTATTTGCTTCACGTGCCTTTGACCCAGAATTCTTTGAATTTCTTGTGTCTTTTGGTATATAGTGGTTATGAGGTTTTTGTTTTTTTTTCTTGCCATTATCTCATTAAATATTTATTGTCTGTACCTCATCTCTCTCGTTCAGGATTTCAGGATTTCCACAACAAGTATGTTAGGTTCCCTGATATTGAAACAGATTGAAACAAGATTCTATTTCTCTTTCCAGTCTTTTTTTTTTTTTTCTGTATTTTTCATTTGGATAGTTTAAGTTGCCATGTATTCGGGGTTAATAATTCTTCAGAATGTCTAATCTGCTGTTAATTCTGTCCTATATATATTTTTTCTTAACTATTCTATTACATCTTTCGAAGTTTAATTTGGGTCTTTTTTCATGTATATCCTGTGTCTATCCTCACCATGTGCATGAGTTATTTAACTCTGGAATATATGCCATATATTTATAATACCTTTTAATGTCCTTTTTTGCTAATTATGTCTGTGTTTTTTTCTCTGTTTCTATTAGTTGATTTTGTTTCCCTTCATTTTTAGTAGAATTTACTTTTTAGAAAAGTATTAAGTTTTCATAGTCTCCTCATTGTAAATATCTCCCACTAGAGTGGGACATTAGCTTCAGTTGATGATCCTGACTTGACACATCATTATCATTCAAGTTCATAGTTTACCTTAGGTTTCATTGTTGGTGTTGTACATTCTATGGGTTTTGATATGTTTGCAGTGATGTAACTAGTACATATAATATCATTATAGTATCACACAAAGCAGGTTCATTGCCTTATAAAAATCTACCATGTTCTGCCTATTGATCTCCCTTGACACTGTGAACCCCGGCAACCACAGATATCCTTCCTATGTCTACAGCTTTGCCTTTGGAGAAGGTCAGAGAGTCCTGCATCACTTAACAATAAAGGCATTTTATCAGATGCCTTTTGGCATCTATCGATATGTTCAGGTAGTGTTTCATTAGTTGATTTTACTGTCCTTAGGGGTCATCCTTTCCTATTTCTTTGCAAAGCTTTGGAAGAAGTTAACACTGACAGCACCAATTTTGTTGTTATTGTTGCATGGTGTATGTCAAACTTTAAATGCAGTAGTTGTGTAATTTTCATCAGATACATGTAATTTAAGTATCATTTAGCTGCTGATATTCCGCTGGTGTCAAACTAATCTAACTGATTGTGTCCTCACTAGGAATTTACAGTATGGTAGAAAATTTAAAAACACATGACAATATTTTTTAAGTCTGTGTTGTAAGCATCATCTCTTACTTTTCTAGGGTCCTTGAAAGATGTCAGTATGTGGGAGTCACAATAAACTGATAATAATAGCGTGCAATACAATTGAGACATTTAAAAATATAATGTTGAATATTTTACTCTGATTTGGGGAATTATAAATAAGTATTTATGCTACAAATTAATATATAAATGACCAATTATAATGGATGCATTATAGCTGTAACATAAAACTTTATATTATCAGTGTTTAGAAACGCAACCTCTTATTTCACTAATTCTAAAACCTGGAATAGTTTTTAAAGATATATAAACACAATTTGATTACTTTATTAAAATTGTCGACCAACTTTTAAAATTCCTGCTAGAGTTGAATCTGAGGATGGATTTGACTTGTTTTAACAAAGACATAAACTTAGTTATTATTTCCAGAATATTACAGTAAACTTATATATGTTTTTTAATGAGTAACTAGAGGCAGATTCTGTAACACAAGGTGGGTCTTCTATGCATTGTTGGTGTGGTTTCTGTGTGGAGAAGATGGAACTACCATTGTATCCAGAGATTACAATTCTGGATATAAATCAAGGGAAATGAAATCAGGATCTCATAGAGATAACAGCAGTCCCATGTTCACTTCAACATTATTTACAATAGCCAACTCATGGATACATACCAAGTGTATGTTGATAGATGAATGGATAAAGAAAATCATATATATATATATATATATATATATATATATATATATATATATATATATGCCATGAAATATTATTCAGCCACGAGAAAGAAGCAAATCCTGCTATTTGTAATAGCATGCATAAAACTTAAGGACATTATTCTATATGAAATAATTCAGAAGTAAAAAGACAAGTACTGTATAAACTTACTCATATGTGGAATCTAAAATAGTTGACCTCAGAAGCAGAGAGCAGAATGGTTGTTACCAGCAAGTGGGGGGAAAGGAAAATAGTTATTGGGTAAGGGGCACAAAATTTCAGTTGTTCAAGATGAGTTTTATTCTGTGGATCTAATTTATAGCAATGAAACTATAGTTAAAAACATTTTATTGTACACTTGAATTTACTAAGAAAGTAGATCTTAACATTCTCACAGCACACACACAAAGAAAATGGTAACTATCTGAGGTAATGAATATATTACTGAGATTGACTGTGGTGATTATTTCACCAGGTATATTAGATCTTCAAACTTTACACCTTATGTAGATACAATGCTTAATTGTCAAATATTATTAATTTAAAAAAATAGAGAAAAATGCAATGGTAATGAACTTGGGTGATGTTGGCATTTTCACTCAAACCCATCATATAAATCATTTAGGTCAGCCCTTTTGCTGTTCTATGACAATATAATGCCTTCATATTTCCTCAAACTTCAGCCTAGGGTCACATCAGGATTTATTGGTTTTGGACAAAGGCTATTTCTTATAAGATATATAGAGGAAAGAGAAGTTAAAACTTGTATTTTATAATAAGTTATGGAGTTCCAAACAGAGCTAGGACCTGATTATAAATTTGGATAGAATTTCAGCTTTCAAATTTCATTTAGAAAGACACCAGCCCAATATATCATTCCATCTTTTTTCTTTTCTTAACTCCAGCGATCCAAACAACCCTAGGTCTTATTTTTTAGAGCAATCAAACCAAGTATAGTATATAGAGTCAGGGGTATGATTACACTGAAAAATCATTGGTGCAAGTTTGGGATATGCTCCTAACAAAGATTTGTGCCTGTAAGCATGGATTTAATTTATTTGAAAATAATCCAGATCACTTAGTAGATAACAGTTGAAATTTTCCTTGAAGTATATGTAAACTCAATTTTTAGATATATTCAAGAGAGCTGAGAAAAAATTATTATTTTTATAATAATCTAATTATTTTTCATTATTCAGTTTTCTAAATTTTTATAAGATGTCTCAAACACCATCTCTTTGATTATAGGGACTGTGTTCTATTCACTCTAAAATGACAATAATGTCCTTAGCATAATAAAACTCTGCAAATGTTCAATAATGACAATAATTAAAAAATTGAGATTTAACCAGTCTAGAATGATTTTAGATTCTTGGACACACTTGTGGTATAAACAGAACATGGATATCTAGTATTCAATTTGGTGTCAGAAAGGGGAAGTTGTATGTTTTTTGTTATTGTTTGATCCTTCAAAAAGTAGGCTACAGATATTTTATTAGTAAATATTCTTTTAGAAATTACTGTTAAATATATTTCTATGAATTTTATTTGATGTAGTAATAATAATTTCAGCACAACATAAGGCCATATCCCATAATTGCTATGATCTTCCACATTGTTTACATTTGACTTTTAATGCATCAAATGATGCATCATGAGATGAAAAATATTTCATGAAAATACCCCTATGAGTCTAATTCATTCATTCACATCTCTAGTGGCTTAAAGGTTATTCTTTTATTTATTTATTTATTTTTATTGTTGGGGATTCATTGAGGTTACACAGAACCACATTACATTATTTTGTCCTACCCCCAAAAGGTGTACCACACCCCTTGTCCCCCACCCCCTCCCTCCTACCCTTTCTTAGCTCTCCCCAGTGACCCAGTTTCTTTTTTTATTATTATTAAATTATAGCTGTGTACATGAATACATTTATGGAGTACAATGTGCTGGTTTTATATACAATGTGGAAGGCTTACATCAAGCTGGTTAACATAGCTTTCACCTCACTTTCTTAATTATTGTGTTAAGATATTATACTCTATATTTAATAGATTTGACATGCATGTACCCTTGCAAAATGCACCTTAGGTGTGGTACCACTGATTACCCTCCCTCCACCATCCTTTCCCCTTCCCTCCCCTCCCCTCCTCTTCTTCTCTTCTTTCCCCCTTCATCTTGGGCAATAGTTGTGTTATAACTTCCATATGGAAGTGTGAGTGATTATATATTGGTTTCATAGTAGAACTTAGTAAATTGGATACATTTTCTTCCATTCTTGAGATAGTTTACTAAAAAGACTATGTTCCAGCTCCATCCAGGTAAACACAAAAAAATGTGATGTCTCTATCTCTTTTATGGCTGCATAGTATTCCACGTTGTACATATACCACCATTTGTTAATCCATTCATGTGTTGATGGCCACTTAGGCTGTTTCTGTGTCTTGGCAATTATGAATTGGGTGGCAATAAACCTTCTGGTGCAAATGTCTTTGTTGTAAAATGATTTTTGATCATCTGGGTATATACCTAGTATAGGAATTGCAGAGTCGAATGGTAGATCTACTTTTAGTCTCTTGAGTAAGTTAGTGTAATTGGTCTCTTTATGAATTATATATGCCAGAATAATTGTGAATCATTATCTTAATAATTAGTACCCTTTCCATATATTTTACATTACTTTCTCCTCTTCTTCTACTCTGAGAAAGTTCCAAAATATTTCTTGAAGTCTTTCAAGTTTCTACTAATATCATATCTGATTTGGGCAATGCAAATGTTAAATACAGGACTATAACACTGGAACATATGTATAACTACACATACATGTTTTTAGAGCTTTTTTTTTCAGGTTAATGTGAGGATACAAACAACCAAGTCACAATATTTGAAATTTTTAGGTCCTTTTGTAGTTATGTCCTACACCCAAAAGGTGTGACATGCACCACATACTTTGTGCCCATACAGTGGGAACACCCCAAACCCATCTCCCTCTCTCCCCCCTCCCTCATTCCCTCTCTATCCCCTCCCTCATTCCCTCTCTCTCCCACTTGAATTGAAATGAGTTTTTCTCCTATGTGGGTGTGGTTTAGATTGTCTACTGGCTTCATATTAGTACTGCGAACATTGGATATTTGCTTTTCTATTCTCGTGATACTTTACTAAGAAGAATGTGTTTCAACTCTTCCTGGGCAATACAAAACATGTAAAGTCACCATTTTTATGGCTGAATAGTAGTCCATGGTATACATATATCACAGCTTATTCATTCATTCCTGAGATGATGGGCATTTAGGTTGTTTCCACATCTTGGTGATTATAAATTAAGCTGTGATAAACAATCTGGTGCATATATCCCCATGATACAATGATTTTTTTGTCTTCTGGGTAGATGCCTCATAGTGGGATTGCAGGGTCAAATTGGAGGTCTAATTTGAGTTCTTTGAGGATTCTTCATATTTCTTTCTAAAGAGGCTGTATTAGTTTGCAGTCCCACCAGCGGTGTAACAGTGTTCCCTCTCTCCCCATCCATGCCAGCATCTGCAACTTTGGGATTTTGTAATGTGGGCTAATCTTACTGGCATATCTCACAGTGGTTTTGATTTGCATTTCTCTGATGATCAGGGATGATGAGCATTTTATTCATATGTTTGTTAGCCATTCGTCTGTCTTCCTCAGAGAAAGTTCCGTTCATGTCTCTTGCCCAGTGATAGATGGGATTGTTAGCTCTTTTTTTTTGTTGTTGTTGATTCATTTGAGTTCTCTAAAGATCCTAGTTATCAAGTCTTTGTCAGATTTGTAATATGCAAATCTCTTTTCCCATTTGGAAGGTTGTCTATTTTCTTTTATTGTTGTGTCCTTACTTGTGCAGAACATTTTCAGTTTAATTAAATCCCATTTTTGTTGTTGTTGCAATGGCCACTGTTGGCTTCTTCATAAATTCTTGCCTGAGTCTGCTATTTTCAAGAGTTTTTCCCATATTTTCTTGTAGGATTTTTTATCATTTCCTGCCTTAGATTTACATATTTTATCCTCCTTGAATCAGTTTCTGTACACGGTGGAAGGTGTTGGTCACAGTTCCTTCTTTTACATAAGGTTACCCAGTTCTCCCAGTACCATTTATTGAATAGGGATTCTTTTCCCCAGTGTATGCTTTTGTTGGATTTATCAAAAATCACATGGCTATAAGAGATTGGTTTTATCTCTTGGTTTTCTTTTCAGTTCCATATGTCTGTGTCTCTCTTTCTTTCTTTTTTTTTTTTGTTTTGTTTTTTGGCCAATTCCGTGCTGTTTTGATCACTGTGGAGTTACAATTATAGCCTAAGGTCTGGGAAGGTGATGCCTCTGGCTTTGTTTTTATTTCTACAAATTTCCTTGGCTATACAGGTTTTTTTCCTGATCCCATAGGAAATGAAGAAATATTTTTTCCAAACCTTAAAAGTATGATGTTGGTATGTAAACAGGGATTGCATTGAGTCTGTAGATTGCTTTGGTAGAATAGACATTTTAACAATGTTGATTCTTCGCAGCCATACAATAGCATTGTATGCTCTTAGATTTATTAATGTCTTCTGCTATATTTTTTCTTAGTGTTTCATAATTCCTTTTGTAGAGGCCCTTCACCTTTTTTTGTTAGATATATTCGTAGGCATTTAATTGTCTTTGTTGCTGCTGTCAAGGGAATTGTACCACTTACTAGTTTTTCAACTTGGCTGTTATTGGCATATACAGAATTATTGATTTGTGAACATTGGTTTTATACCCTAAGACATTACTACATTTCTTTATCACTTCCAGGAGTCTTGTCATTGAGTCTCTTGGATTCCCTAGAGCTTATTCTTATATAATAGTTTAATATTTGCTTAGAGGGAAATAAAGTAGTTCTTTAAAAATAAGAGTTATTAATACATCCCCACCCTTTAACACCTGTAGATATCAACAGATTTTATTTTTCTCAAACAGTATAAAAGAATAGTTAAAAATGCCCTAGTTTTGTTACCTTTTTCTCAGAAACTTATACTTTAAATCTTTTTTTTTTTTTTTTTTTTTTTGTAAATCCAGAAGGAAAAAATATGTCTTTTCTTTCTGTCAGAGTATTGAGAAAATAACTTGTGCTTTCCTTCTCAATTCCAAACACTGATAAATATGTTTTGGTTTATCTACAGAATAAGCCAGGAAAATAATGGTACTGATAAGATATAATTGCCATATTATTTCTGATTTGCTTTTATAGCTTTTAACCTGCTGTTTGTTAAGCAGACAAAAGTGTGTTAGGTTGAAAGGACACTAACATTTTTGAAATTCCCTGCAGCTGGTCACCAATTACCATCATACAATGAGAAACATTAATTCACTTGTAAGGCAGATTTTGAGAGAGCTTGCAAGTGAATTTTGCCATACCACAAGCCTCTGACTGTGAGAAATTGATGGAAACAGCACTGTGGAAATTACCAACAACAGGGAAGGCACTTATTACTTCACACACTGCCAGCCTTTCTTTTATGCCCTACAAACATTTCAATAAGATGCTTCATGGGTTTGGGATGCAATCAAAGTATCTGTTAGGGCATTTGAAAGGGAGGTGTTTACTTTGCAGAATGATGAGAAACCATGTGATCATTTTAGATATACAGAGAGAATACTTAAAAGCTGACAAGGAAACAGGTATTTGCTCATTTGCCAGGCCTAATACTGCTGCTGGCACCTGCTGCCCAGGGAGTGAAGCTCTGCTCATTTCTTCTTCAAAGCCTTTCAATGGTATTACTTGCATTTTTGAAGCTCAAAAATCACTAAAAATGAAAGTGAAAACATAAAGTTTCCCAATCCAAATAGTCGACACATAATATTCACTCTTGAATATCTTTTATTTAATTTCAGAATTATCGTGGGACTTTTGTTATTCTTTAGTGACAGCTGGTAAAGATTTCTAGATAGATGTTAAGGCATGGGAAAATATACAAACAAGTTTTTTTTTTGGTTCCTTGTATCAAACTCTATACGATGATGAATAGGATGTGAAAAATTCCAGGTAAAGATAGTTTATGCAAGACCACACAGAAAACATTGCTTTTAAAAAAACCTAGTAAGTAAAATAGCTAATTTTATTGAATATTTATGGTATGGCAGGTAGCATGATCAGAGTTATTTTAAAATATAAAGGCTATTTTATAAAGAGCTCAATCAGGATCACCTAGTGTCAACACTGGGATCCAGAAGGAGATGACCTGCTCTCAGAGCCAGCTGTCCTCACCACAATCCATATGTCAAAGCGCTTTGGAACAACACAGGAACAGATGCTATTGACTTTTCTATAGCTATGTTTTTCAGAGCAAATCATTCCTTATAATTTTTGTTTATAAGGACCAAATTTATGAATGCAAATAATATCAATAGTTGATCCTAATTTTAAAACATCAGCATTTTAATGAGGTGAGTTGTGTGTTGTACACTAACTGAAACACTTGAAAGAATGAAATGTCCTTAAAGAAGACACTTAAAAAATGTATTCCCACTAGCTCGTCACATCTTGGTTTCTAATGAGAAGCATATGAGCTGCTGATTTAAGCTCATGTCCTCTTGAAAGTATGAATGGTATTTTTCTTTCTCTACTAAAATCCTATTTCCTAGTGGAATGCTCACATATGTTTCTATTCCTATACACTCTGCTAAACAGCATTAAATTCATTCAATTCAGTTACACAAATATTGGGATTTCCCCTCATTTTTGACCCACTCTTCTACGCACAAGACAAGTCAAATATGGTCCCTCGCTTCAAGCACTCTAACCTAATGATAGTTACAGATTCCTTTTCACCTGCCTCAGTGGAGTGTTTGTAACTGGCTCAGTGAGGCAGGCCTGCCTCTTGTCCTCCCCTCTTTAGTCACTGAGTCAGCCTTTCTCTGCCCAGGGCAATGGAAAAAGGTTTAAGTTCAAACTGTATTCAAAAGATCACTGCTTTATGCCGCAAAGGATAATAACTTTAGAGTTTCAGAATTTGAGAAAATAATGTGAGACCTGTTAGTCTTCCTTCCTTATTGTTTATCTACGGACGAAAATGTCTTTAGTTAGCTCTTGGGGTAGCGAAAGTAGGTGTGAACTTACAATATATGAAGGCTCTCTCTTCTGACATAAAACAAGAAAAAACCTGTTTTGTAACTTGGTTCCCAGACAACCAGTTCTGGGAGTGTATTCTTCATTTCTCCTTTTATTGAAAGTTGATTTTTTTTTTTTTTCCTTAGGGCTTGGGAAGGTGATAAAAAGGGATATAGATGCTAATAATATGTTACTGGATAAAAGGAGGGAATAAAATTGGGTCAACAAATAGGTTTTAAGTATTTACTTTCATTTGGATATTTTCTTTTCAGGTTTCATGTGAAATAAGAACTATACCAAGGCACTATTAGAACATCAAGAATCATACTGTATGATGTAGCCAGTGACATGGAATATAAGCCTCTGGGGACAAACCCAACATAGCTCATTTTGATGAGCATATAGAAGTTTTCAGGTGCTGTTCTAACTGCTTTGCAAGCAGCATTCCATTCAATCATCACAATTGGTTATTATAGTTTCCATGGACACATGGAAGCTTATAAACGGAAGACAATATGCAACTTGCCCGCAGACCATAGCCAGTAAATTACAGATCTCAAAGTATAATACAAACTAATACTGGAAGAGATGGCACCAGCATATAATCATAAGTAGCTGTCAAAAAACATCTGCAGACAACATACATTTATAGGAATGTGGAGTTAAATGAAAGAAAAAAGAAAATAAAAAAAACGGAGCATTTATTATTATTATTAATTAATTATTTATTTATTTTTGCACTTTTTGGCCAGGGCTGGGCTGGAACCTGCCACCTCTGGCAGATGGTACTGGTGCCCTATTCCGTTGAGCCACAGGTGCCACCCAAAGGAGCATTTATTATTGAGATGCTAAAATGTGCCAGGATTTGTGTGAGCCTAATATAATTAAAGTTTCAAAATGATACAGTGGGGTAGGTGTGATTTTTGCCATTCGAGAATTAGAAGACTACATTTCTATTGCCCTCTATAAATTAACCATAAACTTAGTGGCTTCAGAAAATAAATGTTTTCTTACAGTTCTGTAGGTTTTAATTTCAGTATTAAAATCAAGTTGCTGACAGAACTGCATTTGTTTCTGAAGCTTCTAGGATCTGTTTCCTGGTTTATTTGGGTTAGTGGCAAGATTCAGTTATTTAAGATTTATGGGACTGATACTCTAGTTTTCTTTTCAGCCGCGTGTCAGCTGAGATCCATCCCCATCCTCTAGGGACCCTCACATCCCTTGGCCCAAAGCCCCTTACTCCACATTCAAAGCCAGAAAAGCAAGTCAAGACCTTTTCATGTGGCCTCTATCAGACTCAGTCTTCTGACTCTCCTTCTACTTTTAAGGACACTATGATTACCTGGGGCCCACCTGGATAATGTAGGCTAATCTCCCCATCTCAAATTCAGCTGACGTGTAACCTCAGTGCTATCAGCAAGCTTAACTCCTTCTGTCCTAGAATAAAACAAAATTCACAGATTCCAGGGATTAGCACATGAATATCTTTGGAGAACCCTTATCTTGCCTAACACAGGGGTACAGTGGCAATCTTAGTGAAGGGAACACATCTAATGATTGGTAAAACTCTGTTGAAACCCTACTTTACTCTGGAGTCTGTATTCTATTATGTTATTTCTGATTTGACAGGTAAGAGTTCAAAAAACTGAGGAAGGGGTTAACATTCATTGGATGCCTCATACATGCCAGCAATTGCACCTGATACTTTTTCTGTCTTCTCATGCCATCTATATGGATAACATATCAGAAGCAAAACATCTATATGGATGACATTTTAGATCTCCATGACTCTCTAGAGATCACACATGTCTCCCGATGGGTGCAGAGCAAAAAACGGAGCTAATATCTTCCTGAATCCAAAAATCTGTTCAACTTCAGGATTTACACTGAGTCTTGAGATATAGGTAGGAGTTAGATGGGCAAAGCCACTAGAATAATGATCAATAATACCCTGTTTTCCCAAAAATAAGACAGTGTCTTATATTAAGTTTTGCTCCCAAAGATGAGCTAGGTCTTATTTTCAGGGGATGTCTTATCTTTCCTGTAAGTAGGTCTTATTTTCGGAGGATGTCTTATTTTCGGGGAAACAGGGTAGCATGTGGCAGAAATAGGGGAAGCAAAAGTGGAAGGGAGGGAGAATAGCATTGAAAGAAGCATCTGTTTCTCAATGTCTTGAGTCCAACTTTGAGTCTTTTAACCTGGTTACTATGGTACATGTAAAAGGTTTTTTATCACCTCTTACCATTCAGTTACTAGTTATTTTTCGCAAATATTTTGGTATAATGAAATGCATTGAGTGATTTTAGTAACAAAAGAATAATAAACCAATCATTTGAAATGCTTATATATTTCCCAATGTTTATCAATAATCAAGATTCCCACTAGTCTCTTGGGACAAGGCAAGCACAAATTGTTTAATATAACATCTTACCTTAATTTCTGGAATTTATATATCACCCAGTTAACAAGTTGTCATTATGGGTTAATAAGCTTGTGAAGTAGAACTTTTAATTTTCTTCTCCCACCAATACTTCATGTCTCCCTACACCCTCCCTCAAGTTGATCCAAATACCAGGGAGAGATTCTAGGACATTACGTTTTCATCTGAGGTTTCTGAATTCTAACTTTTCCTTAGCTAGATGTCCTGAAATGCAACTGACTTGTGATGTGTTATGGTTTATTAACCTCTTAAGAAGTAAGAGGTGACTAATTGATACACCAAGTTAAGATGTGGGTTCACACTTCACTATTAGAATTCTAAGGGTATTACCATTTGAAAAGAGAATTTTTTTTTTTTTTTTTTTGAGACAGAGTCTCACAATGTTGCCCTCAGTAAAGTGTGGTGACGTCACAGTTCACAGCAACCTCAAAGTCTTGAGCTTAAGCAATTCTCTTCCTTCAGCCTCCCAGGTAGCTGGGACTACAGGTGCCCACCACAATGCCTGGCTATTTTTTGATTGTAATTGTCATTGTTGTTTGGCAGGCCTGGGCTGGGTTTGAACCCGCCAGTTCTGGTGTATGTGGTTGATGCCTTAGCTGCTTAAGCTACAGATGCTGAGCCAAACTTATCTCTCTTATTTTACTCAAGTAAGGAAATTAGACTGTAGAGGAACAAGAGTGAACACACAAAAAAATTCTTTAAAATCTCTAATTTTAAAAAATATGTCAACTTCTAAAACTTCATTGCTTTATTATTGAAAATAAATGACCCCAAATAGTTTCTTAGATAGCAGCACACCACACATAATTTCAGGTTCAAATGCATGAAATAAATAATATTTATAAAAACTCATGTGTTTTTGTTGGTTGGCCGTACTTTTGTTTAAGTTTCTAGTATTTTAAATTTTAAAAGTATCTGTTTATATAGAACTTAAGACTTACTTGGAGGACCCCTTTTAATAGTTTCAGCTAAGTCATATTTTTCTGCTGGCCTCAATGTCACTTACAGCCTCAATTTCACCATTCGTCTTTCAGGAAAGAGATCAGAGATACGGTTTTCCATAAATCTCATATGTTCCAGACTGATGTTGAGAATGGCAGTAGCCCAGAAATGCCAATATACTAAGAAAAGAAAAAAGAAAGTGCTGCAACAAAATTCTGCTCTTTCTAGACAAAGGGAAAGGGAAAGGCAACCCAGAAAGACAGAAAAGTTTCAGACAGCATATGAAGATGAACTCAACATCGTTACACATTAGAGAAATGCAAACTGAAACTATAGTAAGATATTACTGCAGAAGCATCAGAATGGCTAAAATCATGACCACCTGTAACACTTCCCTTGGGGAACACTGGGTAAAGGGTAAATGGCATCTCCATCATTTCCTGTAACGACTTGTGAATCTCTAATTATCGCAAAGTAAATCGTTTAATTAAAAACCTTTAGAAACACACTTAAAATTTATGTTCTAACTAAAGTTGATTTCCCATAATACCTTTTAAAAACAAGCCTTATTAAATTTTCCTTGCTTATGAGTAGCAATAACTTGATTCTTTTGCCCTTGAGTCATGCAGAAAATTAGAAGAATTTTCAGTCCAAGTATTGGTGATAGGAACAAAAAGCTATAGCTGAATTTTTATTTTAATTAAATCCTTGAATAGTTTATATTTAACCTAAAACCAGATTCTGTGAGTAGTTATATAATAAAATCTTGAACAGATTATCAGTCAAAATTTGATAAAGATCATAACTAAAATACTGAGAAATTTCTTGGCAACTGGTTAAGAACAATGAACAGTTCACCACCTATATGCATTATGTCATTTTTCCTTCTGTTGGATCTATAATTATTTGTTCATAAAATAAGCTTAGCTGATTCTACACCTATATGTTTATAACATTTACACGTTTTTGAAAGAATCTAAAATTTCTCTGGAGACAAATGGAACACATTGTATAATATTTCCTGTAACACACACTTAATACCTGACGTAGTTGTAGCATTAATATCAAGGATGACAGCATAAGTAGGGTTAGCAGTGCCACCAATAGCTAATATTTATTGAGTGCTTACTACATGCTGGCACTTTCCTAATTTCCTAAAAGATGTAAAAGTATTTTTTAAAATGTATTTACTTAAGAGTAAATGTCAGGGTGTATTTGGATTTTAGTAGTCATTTACACAAATATTCTTAGTAGTATATAAAAGTTATTGTTAATTTCAATGACTGCGTTTTTTTGTTGTTGTTGTTCTTTTTTTTTTTCGCAAATATAATGTGCTTTATTATGTCTTAGGCCAAATTGTTCCAGTGAAGACATTCAATTGACCATGAAAATGGAAGATTACAGTCATCTGTACTTTGAACAAGAAAAAAAAAAAAAAATCTAGCCTTGAATGTGTGAAATACTTTCTCAGTTGTTACAAGAGTCTATTAAAAGTTTGCTTTTCTGAAAAATCTAACATTTTTGAGATAAACGAGGCTTTTGGAGATAAACTGAGGTTTTCATTTTGTTAACGTTGTATAGAGATTTTCTAGCATGTGTTTAAAATGGCATTGGCTTTGAAAGCTGGTTGGGTTTTTGGGTCCTTGGAGATAGGAGGATCACCAGTTCAGTGAGAATCAAGGTAAAGAGAGGCTACCCAAATCAAAGATAGCATTCTGCAAATGAACACGAGAGTTTCATGCCCTTTTGTTAGAGAATAGTGTCAGAATACAGAACATATTTGCTGAAATGTTTGATACTCTGAGATGAAGATGTCTTAGTTTCTTTTTAATACAATTGTAATACAGAGCCGCTGAGTGATTTTGAGACCTTGTATATATTTGTAAAGAAAGGCTAAACTATCTTGTGGCAACCGAGAAACTAAAAACAAATAGGAGGGCTAAGCATAATAATCTTTAATCGATACTCATGTAAAGTCTACGTGGTCTGAGTATTTCTCTCATGACCATCCATTCTCTCGTCAATTTGGTAACTGCGTCATATAGAACTCATGACGTTCATATTCATTGCTGGTGGGAAGACAGAATGGGAAGGAAACAGGTTGTAATTCCCTCAAACTGGAATTGACACAAGTCACACGTTTGCACATATCCTTGATCAGAATTAATCAATGGACCTAAACTCTCTGCAAAGGAGCCTGAGGAAGCAGAGAAGGTCAGATACTGAGTAATTACTGACTAATGAGTACAACCCTGTAGCTGGCAGAATAATATTCTATGTTGCAGTGAAGGACAGGACGCGACTGCGAGCTTGCTCCTGTAATGGAAGAAAAAGTCTCCAGTGTACTCAGCCCTACTATGAAACTACTTTCATATGAAAGCTATAGCCCAGTTATAACATTGCTAGCTTTCTATCATGAAGACAAAGGTTCTTGCCCACAGAGGAAATTCAAAATGAAGTGTATTTGACGCATTTAATTCCATCACAGCAGATTAAAGAGCTTCCAC